>AGDA01064089.1:0-25212 GCA_000281935.1 Mengenilla moldrzyki | reverse complement strand
CCCAAAAAAATCGTTAATTGAAAACAATTCTTTTATTCATGTACCAAATTGGTGTAGTTGATATTTTTTGCTAGATTTATTAATACATATAACATTTTAAAGACGGGTCATTTGACCCACTTTGGTAGGAATATGAATACAAAAAGTATCGGTAGGTTTAGTGTTAAGCACTTTTAACTCACAGGGGAATAACAAAAAAATAATTTTTTTTAAGTAGTCGTATTGAAAGATATGCAAATAAAAAAAGCTTCAGTGTTTTAAATACAGAAAAAAAAGAATAAAAATATTTAAAAAAAAATTAAAAATTGTTTCTACCTTTGTGTCAAAACTAAAACTGATCGATTAAGTAATTTTCTTATCAAAAGTTAAATGAACAGTGTTTCCCAAACTTTGTCGAGTACGATCTAAAAATGAGACCTCAAAATATTTTGCAACCTATCTTATGAAAAGTAAAGTATTTATTTACAGATCGAATTTTGTTTGGTAATAAAGTCAAGTTATTTTTTTGTTTACTTCATGCACCAAAATTATAAAATATTTATTATATAAGGTTATAAAAAATTAACAATTATATGTATTTAAAACTTTAGTAAATAATATAATTGTAGGATGTTCACTCTCCTGGACAATTTTCTACGATTCATTATTGCATTTAAGTAACTCCATATGTTTCAATGGTTCAAAACCTATTTCAGTTTTACGTGTGATGTGTATTCTAATAGCTAAAAATCACTGTTTGCTCTGTATTTCAAAATGCTGACGTACAGTTTTGTTACCCAATGGTTTTGTTTAAAAATATGGATTAATTTTTAATCTTTAAGTCAAGATAATTTTCAATATTTTTTATAATTACCGGATTAAGTAAAAAAGCGAAACTAGATTACACTTTGTGATGGAAAAATCGATCAATTTAAAAGCATTTGAAAGTGAAATTAAGCTATGCATTATAAAATCGAATTTTCCAATAAATAAATTACAAAGCCAAAAATCAAAATTTTTCCAAATAAAAAAAAAAGAAAAACGAATCAAAGTCTCCCTACTATTTTGCACACGAATGCTTGCTCCAGTCAAAGTTTTCACGAATGCAAAATTAGGGAACATTTTCCCGCAACAATAACAACATATATATAAATGTATATTAGAAAAAAAGAGCAGAAAACAGGGAATAAAAGTCAGACTTCATTACTGAACGAAAAAAATAATAATAAAATAACAACGTTAAGAATTTTTATTTGTTATAAGTGAAGAGCAGCAAGAAAAAAACATATACGTATTCTCGCTGGCAGTAATTAAATTGAATTAGAGTCGGAGAAGGCATATTAATAAGATGCTTGCATTTAAAGAAAACTACAGTTTCTCAATTAAAATCCAGGTTAATGACCCTTAAACTTTAAACAGCTTGATATGTGTATGTGTGCATCATCGTTGAAGTTCATGTAATCAATTTAATGAACGAAATGTTTTTAATTAACGACAATTTCGTGTCGTTTCGATGAAACGTTTTAAGAAATTTATACAGAGAGAGTACAAAGACGAGCCGACCGATGAAATTTCAACGGATCAAAATCCGGCCAGATAAAAATCATTAAACTTTAATTAAAAATTCGAGCCGTTGATCGTCAAGTGAGCCAAGTTCATTTAATTGTCCGGATGAGTTACGATTAAAGCGCCTACTGGTTTTTTCCTACGTGCCCAGCGAATATATACATATACATATACATATATGTAGTGGAAAGAGTTGTTGTATAGGAATAAAAAATGGCAAAGAAAAATTGCACATTTCGTTTGCATTTTTATTTTTACACGAATTGCGTTAAATAAAAAAAAGAAAAAAATAATTGTACAGTTTTTATTTGCCGTCATCAAGTTTGCTGTTAGCAAATAAGTTTTTTAAAAATGCAATAAACATAAAAATAAAATAACCTTGTCGACGTATATGTACATAGTATGTGCTAAAAGAGAGCTAAGGAATTCTTATTTTGAAACTCTCTGAAACGCGTGATGCAATCATCATATATGTGCAAAATGAGATTTTTCTTAGAAATTACTTATTACACGGCTCTTATAAGTAAATAAATTCTGTGTAATTAAAAAAAAAAAAACTATACAGCTTCTAAAGAAATTGTTTATTTCTCTTAAAGCGATCATGTTCTCCTTTTGGTTCAATATATAAATTGCTAAAAAATACATACAATTGAAATTTCTTAGTCATAATTACGAAAAAATATAAAGAAAAAGGTACAACCTTCGGACTTTATAGGCATTTCGTTAGAATAATGACAAAATTGTGCTGTGTTGCATAGGCAAAGTTTCCGTAAAATGTTTCTAAAAATGAAAAAAATCCAGTAATTTTCTTTCGTAATTTCTTACAATAATAACAACATAAAAACTTACAATAGAGAGTGGAACAATAAACGCCTTATCTTGTATACAAAAACGAAACAATCATCACTGTACACAACATACATTATTGATGACTTGTCAATTGAGCCAAGAGCACGGTATGAAGTTCCTAAGACTATTTCGTACATACGTAGGAACTCTATACCTCGCTTATGGTCAATTTTCAATTAGCAATACACTGCAAACAGCACGACGTGACCAACGGAAAATACAGACCACAAAGCTAAGCAAAAAATTAAACAAGAAAAAAACGAGCTTAACATTTAAAAATAACTTTAATGACGTAAATGTTAATCTTAACGAAAAACCCCTCATTAGCCTTGACATTAAACGAAAGCTGCCAATTTTTTTTCAAACCGTTTTCTCTCATTCCACTACTAAAAGTTAAAAATTCAAATTTTGAATTTATTGCAAAATTATGTTAACTAGTTTCGAGTACGGAATACTCTTTTTTCTACCACATTGAAAAAGGGTTAAAGAGCGCATAGAAATAATACAGTGTGTGTTTAAAGTTGAGAAATAAAACCACCCACTGTGCTTTATAAGAAAATCATTATTCACGTTATGATTTGGAAAACACGTGATTTTGTTCATGTATATAAATGTGTATGTACCTGAAACGGAGCCGATCATTTATCAATTTTTGATTCGGAATCGGATTCTGATTTTGATTTCGGATTTTGGATTTTGGATTATTGACGATCGCACGACGGCGTCTTAGCAATAAAAAACGCGCGAAACTTTTCGAACAAAACGACAACTTTTTTAAAACTTGTATGTACGTTTTTTTAATACTTGCATACAAAACAGTTTTTTCCTATATCAATAATCATAAAGAAAAACGCCTTTTTAATATTTATAAATATCTATAAACACACACATATATATACACACACAAGACGTACATATATATATTTAGAAACATACACACACACACACATACAAAGTGTACAGGTGTGAAAGTTAAATATCTTTAAAATGCATGCATGCGTTGTTCGACGACATACCTAAACGTACGGAAAGCTAAATGGCCTGATGGCCTTCATGCCTTTTTCTTTACCATATAAATATATTTAGGTAGATAAAATGTACGCATGTTTTATGCACTTTTAGTAATTGCTTCACACACACTCACACTCACACACACGCACGCACTGGCACCGCAATGTACAAATATTCGTACTTAAATTAGTGACTAAGAACGGGTCTTTACGCAACACAGTTTCCGACCCAATAACTTTTCCAGCACATAAAACCGTAGTCATCGACTTTCCCTGAACCGAACCTGTAGATCGAACTTCTTACAGCTAACACAGAGCAGTGCCTCTCTTTGACTAACCAATGCGTGACCAAATTGAAAAATACGCGCTTCACTATTTCTAAATTTATTGCATCAAATCTGGAAACGTTCTCCGCTCAATTAACAGTGTACATACGTGTATGTATGTAATTGAAAAACGTTACTTTAAAACATCCAAGTGGAAATTTTCTCAAGGCTGCTCTCGTGTGCAACAAATGCACGTTGCCGCGCGCGTCGCGGCGCCACCGTTTCTCGACCGCTCGGTGTGCGTCACTGGACGACTAGATAGCAGCTAGACGCCAAGGGGGTTTCCTTAAAACACTTACAGACGAACAATGTGGTCAGGAAATTCAAAAACATATGGTCGCTTTTGTGATACGATTATCTTTTTCCTTTTGCTATTACGGTGTTGTATAGAAAAAAAACAAAGTTGTCTAGACGGTTTTTTAGGCTTTCTCAGCTTTCGAAAAAAGCCGTCTCACCCTCACACTAGCATACAACAATCCTTATTACTGTTTACTTTGAAGACAGGCTTCTGGCCCTCTCTGAGCGATCATGCCACGATTAACGGAACGTTTAAAAAAGTAGCTCGAATTTTCAGCATTTTTAAGGCTACAATTCAAAAGTACTTACATGCAATTGCCCAAACCATGTACAACACTTAAAAGTATGCAAAGTTACGCCTCATTAAAAAAAAATTAGCGATAGTCTGAGTAAACGAATTAAAAAAAATCAACTTGAATATACGTGTAAAGTTAATAGCACAAAGTACTCGAATAAAATGCATTGAATGTATGCATTATTTTATAAAAAAAATTTTTGAGTAAAAAAAATATGGGAGTTTGCGTGCTTTTCGAAATTTTAAAATTAAATACGTTAAGAAAGTGGGATACGAGTTAAAGTAACGTTATCGTCTTGTTTTTAAAAAGTAACTTCTTTCCAACAAAAAAAGTTATTTCTTCTACTGTTTTTTCTTAACTTTCTAAAAAAATTATACTGTATGCACACACTCAATTCAAATGGAATTTCAATGAAATCAAGCAAATTAATTGTTCAATTTTCGTAAAATACTAATACACCGTGTGCAACCCTTGCATTATAAACGAAAAGTTCGACGCCTATAAAAAAATTGTTCACTTTCAAACAAAAGGGGAAGTTTCTCTCTCACTGACATCTCGTATCACTTCGATTTCCCGCAAAAACAGATTGCACTACTGGTGCCGAATTTCGCAAAACAGCCACCAAACTCATTCAAAACATGATTCAAGAATGAGAGTTGTTTCCATCTTATTTTTAGTGATAATTTTTTTATAACTAAAAGTGAAATCGACTTTTACTTTTGTCGATTTATAAGAAAACGTTACCTTAGTCTATTTTTTAGCAGTAAAGTCAATGCTCTTTTTATTAGGAATATATTTCGTATAATAAAATGATAAAAGTGTTCATTTCACATTTGTTATCACTTATTGAAAACGATAACACTTTTTTCACCGAATTGTGTTTTCCATTGAACAAAGACCATATGTTAATCTAAATTTATACTAATATTCTGAAATAAAAATAAAAGAAGTGGTTATTTACCCGGTTGATCATGTTCTATTCATAATTTTACTTAATATAATCATTATATAACGAATTAGATGTTACAAAATTATATCATTATTATGTAATGAAGCTAATAGTCTGTAAATTTTTAATCATTACAATAATATAAATTCTTAAACATAATTTTATGTTATGTGTACTAACTACATATATACTAGAATAATACGATGTTACTGTTATATAAATACGACATATGTTACATAATTTACATTACTGTGATAAAACTGGTGAAGTAGGTTTTGAAAAATATAAGAATTTTTTCGGAGGATTACATCTTACTTCTGTTTTTAACTTAAATCTGTTTTAAAAATGCTTTTCAACACATATATATCGACTTCATTTTAAATAGGCAATATTCTGACAATTTAAGTTGGTATTAATCAGTTGAAAGTAGCGTCATCTCGCGACTAATTTTAAAGCCAAATAAATTTACCACACATTATTTTAATTATATATTTTGAAACATCTATTATTATAGGATAAAATTTAAACTTCTCAATACTTTGACGTTATCAATTAATGTAGATTTAAAAATCACTTCAATATCACTCAAAATAGAATTGTCACGTGTGTTATTAGAGACTATTATTCACAAAAGACATTATTCTTTACATTTGCTAAAAAATGTTCCATTAGAGGATTATTATATGATATTTTTATGTTGATAATTACAATGCTAAACATTATGAAAGTAAAAATGAAATAAGATCAAATAAGAATGAAAATGAAATTGGAGTAATGATCTAATTCAAATTTTAAAATGATTAAAAATTGTTTTAAAATCTCTGAAAAAATGTTTTTAGTTATTCTAATTTTCAGTTTCATTTGCTTCTGACCTTATTTTGGCTTATTTTTGTATTGTTTGGTATTGTGTTTCTCGTCATAAAAGCATCTTATGAATGATCATTGAATGATTATGTGAATGATCGTATGATCATACAGTATGTCGTTTTTGAAAAAGTCTACACATTTAAATAACTTTTTTTAATAATAATCATCTTTTATAATCACCGAAAAGAAAATTTTAAACAAGTCTATAAAACACAACTGACCATAGAACAATGTTTCCAATACATTTAACAACAGCACAATTAATAAAATAAAATAATTGAATTAACTTTGAAAGTATGGTTAGAGAAAGTTAGTTTTAAATATCTTAATATGTTGAGTTTATAAAATAGTTTTTTTAAAAAAAATTATAAAATATTTTAGAATTTTTTTTATCGATGAGTAAACAAAAATTAAATTTTTAATTTCCATATAAATAATCGCTAATTTTAATGTTTTAAATACTTTATTTAAGACTTATAAACGTTAAAATTCCAATATATAAACATTTTAACTTTAATATGTGAAGAAAGACCTACTTTACAATATATTTTTTGTAAAAAAAATTTCTTTTTCACCCAAATAAATTTTTAAACTTAATTAAGTCTCACATCAATTTATTATTAATTCGATTAGTTTTAAAAAATTGATTATGAGAAAGAAATTATCAATAGCGGAAAATATATATATATATAAAATAAACAAAATTAATAATAATGATAATATAATAAAAATCGTGACATCCGTTTTAATTTTTTTTAATCAGTGTCAACAACCGGACAATACACAGGATATCCGGATGACCCTGTGTTTCTACGGGAATCGAGTACCGGGTGACAAAGTAGGCTTCAAATTATATACTCGACGAAGCTCCACTGTGATTATAAATATGATGAGGAAAAAAATTAAAGACATATATATGTATTGATGAAAACATATATTAAAAAAAAATGAAAAAAGCATTCCTGTTTTTTACTGATAACAAAAAAATAATACAACCGCAAAAATTGTATCCAATCAATTTTCTCCTATCTCATATATGCTCAGATATAAAGTATACATATTATTATTTACATGGAAAATCAATACGAAAAAAGTTCAATTTGGCAACGGCAGCCATTATTTCATGCACCCACACACATATATACGTGCACTCACACAAATCATACACATAAAACCCTTGAAAATAAGGGCAAAACATTAGGGTGGCTACCACACACTCTATATGGTCGAAAACGACCATTACGCAAAATTTCAATTTTCAACTACAAAATCTAATTAAGCGTCACAACACACAATCAGCCCCTTTTTTCCAACCCGACATAAAAACTTTTGCAAAACTCTTGACTCGCTTACGTTTTGTCGTCAAGCAAAAAAAAATATGGGGCGCAATTAAAAAACCCGGTTAATAAAATAGGGAAATGGGTGAATTACCAACGTTCATTTTCATTTCAGATTTACGCTAGTGAACTTTAACGAAATCTAACAGAAAAAAAATCGCGAGCTTTTCCAAACGTTGCAATTTGCATACTTTTCACGAGCAACAACACAGTAAGCTTAATTACATGTATTGTTTTAATTGTGTTTTTTTAATTTGTACTCTTTTTTGTTTTGTAATTTATAGTCATGGGAAAATATCATATGCAGATGTGAGAGTTTTATTCAGATGCGACAAACGATTAAATTTAACCCTTTTTCAACTGGCAAAAAGAGATTTTTCATGTTCGGCATCTGAATGATTTACCTGTGAAAATTTATAGGCTTTGGAATCGAAGCTGGGACTTTACAAGTCTTGTCACTGTAATACATGGTAGAGCAGCGATAATAATGCACAAAACTACAAACTAATAATAACAACATCAATAATAGTCAGATAGCATCCTATTGTGTCTCGAACAAAAACAGTATTGACTTTTCTAACCGATTTTCTAGAAAATTTTCGCTATTTTGTCTGCTCGATTGATCGTAAACTTAAATGACGATCAAGCTCAATAAAAACTCAATTGAAAAATAAACAATTTTCCGTTTTTCTGTGTACGTACGATTTTATCATTACGTCTCGAAAACAATATCGAATATACTTCAATAAATCACTTTTCGAATTCGGAAAACTTGCCAAATCTTTTTCCCGGCGCAACAATTAGCAACTACAACTGCAAAATAAGAAGAACACTAATTAGTAATTATAATTATGTAGGTTGAGACGTAACTTAGAATTTATGCTTGTTGTCTAATGTTTTCAGTAGTAAAATGGAAAAGTTTTCTTAAGTTTCTTTTATAAAACTATGCAATAAGTTTTAATGGGAAAAAAATTAAGACTTTGGAATTCTTTTTGGAAATTCCATAAATTTTTTCAAGTTATTTAAAAGCATAGAAAGAGACTTGAACACGAAAAAACGTAAAAAATGCAATTTTATAAAATAAACTTTATCGTAAACACATTAAAAATTTTATTTTCAACAAAAAATTTCGATTTTTATTTTTCAATAAATTTTAGATTTACAATTTTAATTCAATTTTGCCTCAAAAATTACTTTTAACAAACAACTATAACCATAATAATGAAATGTATATTAAAAAAATATTCAAATTTCAAAGAGCAAAAATTAAAATACATTTTAATAAATTCTGACGTAAACAACGTTCAAAAATTCTATACAAATGTAATTTTTAAATAACTTTGAAGAGTAAATGGACTGAACTCCTTAATAACAATATTCTTAACGACTTCCAGTAGATAGCTTAACTTTATACAGCAAATAACTTGTTGATTCCGATTATATAAAAACAGTTATTATAATGTTTATAGAGAAAATTATTATTATAATAATTTCTAATTGTTTATTATACAAATGCTGAGACGAAATCAAATCGAAATGTTTATCAGAATGCAATCAAGATTCATATGTAAATGTTGGGAGCTTAATGTACGTAGGAAAAGTAATCAATTTTCATCAAGAGAATAAAATTCGTTGACGCTTCATGCCTTATTCGTTTTTCGCATACTTCGTTCGGGAAAACCAACGCGATTTTCCCGAATAATTCATGTGTTAGGAAAATTACGCAAACTTTGCACGATAGCATAAATCATTCACTCGGCCCGAAATCTATAAACAAATGATGCCAAGAAACGGAATGTTACTTTTGTTTTTGCACAATGTCGATTTTAAATCACTTATAGTGACTGTTCGGTCTTCGACATGTTGTCGAAGTACAGAAACATCTATGGGTACAAATTGAAATTTATTATCTAGCTGGAGCAATAAAAAATCAGAAGAATGATCGACTCCTAGAATAGGGGAAAACGGGAAAAACGGGAAAAACAAAATAGGATCCGGGACTTCGTAATTGACTTACATGTTCGATTGTTGATTTTCCAAAAGAGATATTTCGCAAAAAACGTGCACGAATTTTATTCTCGAACAAATTGCGCTATATCTCGAATCATTTAACTTTGTTTTTTGATTATATAATATAGTCGACTGCAATTTTAGAATGAGCGACTTTTGCGAAATTCGCAAACTGCAAAAAGCTACACCGTAATCGTGAATCTTGCAAAAATTGTTTAATTTTCGTGTCGAATAACGTCATCAGCATATTATAAATATGCATAAGCGTTTATTAAAAGTTCAGAGTTCAACGGCAATGTATGCAGTAAGTCGTCAAAGGACGGAAAATACGATAAAATGTAATTAATTGGAACGGAAATGACTTATCGCCTATTAAAGTTGACTATTTGATAAACAATTATTTAAAGCACTTTATCAATATTATTAACAGGAATAAACCGCCTTTATAAAATGCACTTTAATGTTCTTAAACAATGCTCAATTTCACACCTAGCTTACAACATTTATGCAGAAAACAGTGTAGCTAAGTGTTAAATTCAGGCGCGTCTTTCGTAACAAAAACGATAGAAAAACTGTGATTTTTCCATTTAAAAACTGTTCTGCTTCTTTAAAAAAATACATACATTACTACACTAAACTGAGTTCAAAAGTTCCGTATATTTGACATTAGTTTGAGATAAAAGTCATAAGAATGAATTACATTTAAACACTGTTTACACTTAATTGGTTATTTAGATAGCTTTTCACAAGAAAAGAAATTATTAAAAGTTAAGTAACTTCACTTATCAAAATATGCATAATTGTAAATAACTTTATAAAAATATTTATTACACAATTCAATTTGATATTTCTAAAATGTCTGAAACGAAATTTGAAACAAAATCATAAGTAATTTTTTAACGAATAATCTTGGAAAAAACGAAAAAAATTGGAAAACAGCATTTCCACGAGTAATTTAAAATTTAAATTGCTGTACCATATATGGGAAACTCAAAAAAGTTTATAAACATTCCTTGAGCAAAGAAAAAAACATAAACCTTTGAAATATTGTTGTAATTTTCTATCATTGTAAACAAAATTTAAAATAACTTAAGGAATTTAAAAAACGATATTTCCTTCAACTACAAATAGTATATAATTTGGACATTTTAGTGACATCTATAATTTACTTAACTAAAAATTAAATTTATTAATGATGTCTTTGAATGTAAAAACAATAGTTTAAAAAAATTGAAAATGCATATACCTTTAAATTTTTAAAATATTACATAGTGTAATAACATATTGTTTTTTTTTTACTTTTCCTTAGAACAAACTATAAACCATTAACTTCTTTTTTTTAATAAAATCAAATAGTTTTTTTTTATTAATAGCAATAAATGTTTATAAAAAAAGTTAATACTTTTTGATAATTTTTTTCATATTAGGTTGATGCATAATTATTCGGTGTTATTTCAACAAATCTTATTTAACAAAATCAAAAACAATATTTGAGAATAAATGTTTAAACGATTAATCAGGATCGCAGTCACCATCTACTTCAAATACTACTTCTCTTTTGCTTGGTACATTGATTGACATTGAAGTCTTCAGCCAGAAATGCCTGATTGTCGAAATCTGATGACCGACCTCTTCCTGACTTATCCTCTAAACGGAAAAACCATTCCCTGTACTAAATTTCGCTGATTGTTCTTTTGCAAAAAGGTTCATTGGAATCGCGTAATGACTGTGCTGCTTTCTATCCTTTCTGGAAGTGATAGAGCATAATATGGCAAATATGACTATGATTTATGATCCACAATTTTTTATATAAAACAATAAACAAAATTATTTCATGCAAAAATATTGAGCAAAACGCTCTATCTATCGATGAAAAACACGCAGATATAAACGCTGGATAATTATGCATTAATCTAATATTAAATATCCTCTTATTTAAAGAGGAAAATATATTAGCAGAATATTTGTGATTAAAAATTCCTAAAATATGGATATAAATTGTATTTTCTTTTTAAAAAATTAAAAACTTTATACAAAAATAAAAGAATTAATAATAATAATGGTATAGAATTTGAATTTTGATCTTTACGTCAACATTTAATTATAAAACTCTATTTCCTTATTAAAGACTTGGTTGTGTCCGATAGGAAAAGTAGCTGTCTTGCGACATCGGTGTGACTCCGACCCGGGTACACCTAATTTTTTTACACTTATTTGATTTAACACGAGTTAAAAATTAAAAAATCTCTTTTTACACAAATTACTTTGTTTTAACACAATTTTTTAAATTCTATGAAGAGTATTTTAACTTTTTCTATATTAATGAATTCCAGATATTGTTTTCCTTTTTCCAAAGTATAATTTGTTTTTTATAATATATTTAATGAATTAAAATGTCTATGCATGAAATAAATTAAATGTACTCTTATAAAAAATTTTTAAATATACTTTAAACCTAATTCTTTCTTTACACTATTTTTACATGGGCTCTTTTGAACCTATTTTCGTGTAAAAAAGAATTAGATTTACATGTGAAAACTAGGGTCGAACAGCAACCACAAAGCTATTTAAGCCTTGTTAATTGGATATATATACAACTACACTTGAGCTAAACGCAACAACTTTTAATATTTTTTTTTTATAAATAGATGAGCATTTTTTTGGTTTTTAAATAAAAAACTAATTTATTATTTTATCCATTTTCTCCGAGAAAAAACTAATGTGTAAAAAGCATTTTTGCCCCTTTCTTACAAATGATCCGTATAAGTTTTAAATAGTTGCCATTTTCGACTTCGGTATGACCCGATTACTATATATACAAAAAGTTATTTTTTTGTTTCAGAAATTTTACATTATACTACAGAGTATTAACAAACATATTTAATTTAAACTGAATTTTAGATATTGGTTTACACATCTAAAGTTATAAAATCATGTATTCGATTTTCACGAGCAAAATTGTTATAATTGTGTAACTTATAACTTATGCTATTTCAGTAATAGCACACGTATAATTGTTACACATATCTAATATTAACATATCAATTCCTCGAGGAATGCAGCAACATAATCTATTTTATCTTAAAAAAGGAATCTAAACAGTGCCAAATTATATTCTTTGGCATTATGTGCAAACTTTACCAAAATTCGTTACGAAATTCGTCACTGAAAACCGCATTGTAACTTGCGAAAAAATTTAATAATAAATACGTATAAGACGAAGCTCAAGCACACACAAGCACACATAACTTGATTTTGTTCCTTTTTTATTTAATAAAAAAACAAATAATGTCACTTTTTAGCTCTTGCGAATTTTCAAAAAAACGGGTAACCTAACAACAACGAACGAATATTAAATTTCGCTGACGAATTTTTATCCGAAATGCGAAATTGTGTTGTATTAGATTTTCAGGGAAAAGTCTCGCAAAAGCTGTGCTTTCTTATTACGCATAGGAAATAATGAAACATCAGAAAATTTCACACAAATTCGGCTTTACGTTGAGCCATACATGTATATATACTTATTAGCTGTTTGCCATTCTGTGACAGTTCGTTTTCGTGCCTTAATGACATGCTGGAAGCCTCTAAGTTGTCTGATGTATAAAACCCCTTAATTAACCGCTTAGACTAATTGACAGGTTTCAGAGATGCTGCAACATCTGGCTTATATTGACGGAGCTTTATCGGTTCATTTCCATTCCTTTCCGTTTTCAAAATTCGGTTTCCATAATTATTACGATGAAATGATGTCTTTAGACGCAACAATTATGCGGTTTTCATAATTTCCGGTCTTTTAAAGACCGCTTGGCGGTTTCATAAGCACGTAACAGTATTCTATTCACTTCATCAGCTACCCCTTTTCAATAACAATTAAATACATTTTGATCTCTCTACTATTTATTTGTATACGTAATTTTGATTCCTACAGACTTCAAATAGTAGAAATAGTTTTCTTTAACATTGAAAATATTAATTTAAAATTTAACTGGAGTAATATTTATGAATAATGTTATTAATACTTAAATATGGCTTATAAATATCATAATTAAAAAAAAATCATAAATTTATGCCTTAACTGTCAAATCGATCAACTTCGTAAAATAAGTAGAAGCAATAAATTAGCATAAAAAAATTAGTAGAAATATTCTCTGCTCTAATGTCTATCATAGATCATTTTTACATCGCAATTGTAAATCAATGCACATTTTAATTTTAAATTACTTAAAGCTTATAAGTCAAGCGTTTAACTTTTTAAACTAAAAAAATTATTTAAATTAATATCTAGTATTTTTTTATATATATTTGCTGTATTTTCAACATAAAATATAACATAAATTGACAGCCGAAGGAAAAATTTAATAATTATAAAAAAAAGTTAAAAAAAGACTGTTAAAAATTAATAATACGTACTACATATTTAGTATAATGACTATTAAGTATGTAGTAAGAATTATTAACCGTTTAAAATCGATTATTAAAATTATTGCTAGAAAGTTTTCTCTCGATTTAAGCTGCTTTAGATTTTGCCAAATTAATTATAATTATTACACACTATTATTTAAAAGGCAACGAGTTAAAATCAAAGTTCAAAGTTTGCAAACTGACTTTTAATCTTAAGAAAAATACATACTTTGAAGTGATTGAAAAAATCATTTACTAGCATTGAAAAATAAAAAATTAATATGAATAAAAAGAAAAAATTAGTGCGTTTAAAATCATCGTTTAGTTATAATTTCACTATTTAAAAGTCAATTCCTGTATAATTATTTTTTTGCCCCCGAAAGAAAATCAAACGTAGATTTAAAAGAAAAATATTGAAAGAAAAATAAACTGAAACAATTTTTTTAACTTTAGAATTAAATAGATCACTGTACACTATGGGTGTCAAGCTTAAAAACTGATTTGGCCCATATAAACAATACTTGACTTTAACTACATATATTGTCAAGTTTACTAGATAACTTATTCAATTTACTAGTAATAAACCACTCTGTCTATCAAATGAATATTAAAAGTATCAAATTTACTATAAATTTTCATCAAAATTTGTAACTTTTATTAAATTAATGTATATTTTATTTAAATATTAAAAAAAAACTTGTGATGCACAAAAAATGCATTTAGAAATTCATCTGGATGTAGAAATCGTTTAATATAAGATTAAAATTATATAAATAAATATAGTGTAGTGTAATAAACAATTAATTTGCTTAATACATATATTTTTAAAAAACAACGTGAAATGTTTCTACCTAGACTTCTACACCAAATGAATCTTACTGCAAAAAGGGTTTATTTTGTGTACAAAAAAAACAACAACAAAGAACTACTTTTTCAGTTTCCAAACAAAAAATTTTAACTCTAAACAAAGTATATAGATTGTGTAACTTTTCTACACGTTTCCAACTCAAAATGTAATTTCCGAATGCACCAAAAATATGTGCCTCTTTATAGCTGTAGTAGTATAGAGCATTTTTAATATGTTCATTATATTTCAAAGAAATTAAAATTATTCAAAATTTCGTCTAAATTTAACACAGTAAGTACAAATTGTGCTTAATTAATATCTAATACAATTATTAAATCATGACGTTAAATTGTTTGACATTTTGACAAAAAAAACATTGTCACTTTAGACGTCAAAAAAGCATCGTAAATTAGTTTCATAAGAGCCCCACATCGACTTTATGGAGAAAATTTGATACTTAGAATAATGCGGAATTTTTTCTCTTTCGTTATCAGTTCCGGTTCAACGAGAAACGCTTGAAATTAGATTCATTCTGAGGGCATATTTTAGTTGTCGGTAACAACGATGATCACGATGATGACGAGATGATCGAAAATTTACAAAGGATACGACTCTGGGAAAAAATAAAATTTTCCTCAATCGCAAAAGGAAAATATGCATACGAAAAAACATATAAGGGGAATTTCATTATTTTTCTACATGTCTGCCTTTTCGATATACACAATTTTTTTCTATATGTATTTTTTACCATATACCGCTTTTCTTTTGCTCCTTAAATTTTACATAAAGAATACACAAGAAAGGAAAAACAGAAATGGAAATTTCATCATATAGGAAAATTTTTTGAATAAATAATAATATGGAAAAAAGAATCAAGTCGTTTTCGTCACGAGAAAAATCATAAATTGAATTTTCGCCAAGACACGTACACAAAAAGAAAATTTCTCGTAACAAGAACAAAATTTTCGCAATTTGAAATACAGTCAGTCTAAATTAAGAGTATAACAAACTAAATTGAAAGATGCAACACTGCTGCGACTTATTAAACCAAAAGCCGACCGAGACACAACCGAGAGCCAACGATGAAATGATCGTACTGTGTCCAAAAGCGGAACAAAAGTGTCCAAAAGCGATCCTGATTAAAAAAGAGAAGCGTTGCGAGTCGGAACACTTGCCAAAAAAGATCGTCCTCTGCAAGCCAAAATGTAACAATGGTGAAAAATACAAAGAGCCGCAAAAAATGATTATGTTCTTCGAGAAGAAAGATTACAATTTGGACAGATGCAAGTCACGTGAATTACGAGGCGGTATTTTGTACTCGGATTGTTATTGTGCACGTCGCAATGGGTTACAATATGACTGCCCGCGAGCCGATTGTCAGGGTCAACCATTGTGTCTAATAAAGCCGAAACCTCTATGTTGTCCCAGTCGTAAATGTGACGTGTCCAAATGGGAAAAGAAGTTTCCGAACGTACACTGTGGCCGTAACTTAGACGAAACTCTCGACTCTAAGACTTCACACATTATTCAGCAGCAACAGCAGCAGCAGCAGCAGCATCATCATCATGATCAGAGTCCATCCAATCAACTATGTTACTACACAATTCTAGAAGATAGCTGCAACCAAAACGACTGTTCGCATTTCTAGCCGGCGAACAGAACGAATTTTATTGACTATTATGCAAATTAAAAGAAAATAATAAAAAAGTTGTAAACAGTTTGCGAATTTCCTTTCCTTTTTTCTTTTTTTAATTGATTATCCTGCTTTTGGGTTTCGTTTCGCATTTCTTTTAGTGTGTCGCGAAAACCCTGATCTACCCCAACACAATATAATTAATTATGCAAACACTTGTTGAGGCAGGTTAATGAAATATTTTCCGTTTTTTTTCGCCGTATTCTTTTTTAATAGGGAAAAAACAGGAAGATGTGCGAAATGAGAAAAGTCTGGCGCGAAATTGTAATTTCGTTTCGGCGAAAAATGCGGGTCGCAAAACGCGTCTGTAAGGGAGCAACGGTAATTTTTCGCATTTTTATGCAAACATATGTGCTTATATATACATAGAAACTAATAAAAAGTATGGAGAGAAAATTGCAAATTTGCGATTCTTGAACAGTTTTCCATTATCCCGGACAAGTTTGATTGACTGACAGTCTGTCTGTCGCGGCTACATTGCTCTTATATATAACTACGAATCACTTTAGTCGACATGAACATATATATTGAAGAAGAGCGGAAAATTTGCATATTACGTTTTCTTATATATTTCGCATTCTATCATTTTATATGTGTGTGAAACGGTGTACAAGTCGGCCGGGTATGGGGAGACGGGCGAATTGGTGCTCGGTAACGGAGCGAAATCATTGAGCGCCCGATAAGGGGAAAATCGCGAAAAAAGAAAAGAAAAATGAAAAACGTCGAATTCAGTCAATATGATGCGAAATTTTGTTAGAATGAAAATTTCCATATTTTTTGCTTTTTTTCGTTTTTTGCGGCGAAAAAATTGGAATATGTGAAATGAGATGCTGCTTTTTGTAGCGAAATTTCTGCTACGTGTTTACTCAGTGGAAAGATTAATAATATGATTTCGGCGAATACGTGTGTGTATATCTATGTGTATGTGTGTATGATGAAAATAATGTGCACAAGTAAGGAACAAAATACACAAGAAAAATATAATAATAGGACAAGAAAAATTCCCTTTGAATAATTCCTTTTTCTCCAAGTATTATTACTATTGTCAACTTGTGCCTGCCGTTTCCAAAAAACCCTATTTTCCAAACACCCTAACTTACATGACTCTAAATTATTTCCTTATTGTCCAATTTTCAACTATTTAGTACTGACGTTTCTTTTACGCAATTGAAAAATTTATACCAATTTGAACTCGGGGCAAATTTATTTAAATTTTTATTATGATTCTGTAATTGCAATAAAAATACTGTTTTTTGAATACTGGATGAGTAGAAAAAAATTTTTATAATTTATGTTCAGACGATTTAGTACAAATTATAGAATACTTATATAATGGTCTAAATATTTATATATATTTCAAGGTCTTGTCGCAATGTTTTTGAATAATATTTAAAAATTAATCCAATGCCACAATTATAACACTTAAAAACATTCATAAAATAATATTTTTATTGTTGATAATTTTTCTTTTTCATTGACGACATACGCAGTAAAACGTTGTAGAATACATGTGTCTAAAGCTTAAAAGTTTAATTTTTTTCTTATTTAAAGTTATTTTTATATTTAAATTCCGTTACGGTTTTTTTTGAAATACATCTTAAATTTAAAAATATAAAAAAATTTTAAAATACAATGATACCCCGACATACGAGTTCAACTCGTTCCGTAGCATTGCTCGTATGTCAAATCATTCGTATCTCAAAGCAATTTTCTCCACTGAAATTAATTGCAATGCCAAATGTATAAAAGTCAAAAATCACAAGAGCTCAATATACCAAAAATGCTTCAAATATGAAAGAAACAAGTGCACTGATTGAGTTCTAGTTTATGTGAGAAATTTTTAGACGCCTTATATGCGTCTTGCGTATTGGTGTCATGTGCAGCGGTGTAATGTGTGATTCCTTGTACCTTAAATCTTATAAAATTAAAGTATACTCAGCTATCAAAAAAAAACCCACACTCGGCAGCTCGTATATTTAGACCTTAAGTTTTATGCAAGTGAGTACAGAGCAAATAGTTGATATTTGCTCTGTACAAAAAAACTAATAATAAAGTTTAAAGTTTATTTTCAAAGCTTGAAAATGTGAATCAAGCGCAAATGTGAAAATGGGTACATTTTTTAAGTATAATAAGTGATTTTTAAGAAAATTATGGAGTAAATTAGAAAACACTCGATTTTTTTTTAATATAGTATATATAATTTGCCTATAGTGAGAAAAGAATTCACTAAAACTAAGGACATTAGTACACGCATTAGAAATTTCGTGAATTATTTATTCTAGTAACTAATAATATTCATAATACAAAAAATTCAATAAGTTTTGTAAAACAGATTATTTTTATGATATAATGTTAATTTATTTACATATAAATTTATTAACTTTTATTTAAACGAATACAACTTTATTTAGTGTATAAATGATATATTTTAAACATGTTGTTAATAAGTACTAGATGATACTCTTTCACAATTAGTAATAAAAATCGTATACAAAATTCAAAACTTCCGAACAGAATTATAAATTGATTAAATAGCACAAATAGCAACCAAAATAAATAAATTTTTATTATATTAAAAAGTTTATACACGTTTTTTAATAGGTATTAAATTTGCGAAAATTTTATATTTGGACTCACAAAAGCCTTCATTTGAATAATATAAAATTATACTTAATATGTTCAATTTCCATAAATTAATATAGTAAGTTTCATGTAAACTAGACAAAAGTATAAAGGATACATATGATAACGATAAATAAGTTAAAAAAAATTTACATAATTCATAAAGTTTAGAAATAAGTCTTACTTAGAATTTTATTTATTAGCATATTGTTTGCGACAAAAATTACATACAATATAACTATATAATTTCTAAGTATTTAAATACAAGAGAACAGAAAACTTTAAATAAATATTTGTTCTTCGATTTAAAGAAGAAATTCATAAATTAAACATAAATTATTGTCCAAAAAAGCATGAAATATTCATGTTATGCTTTTTTATGGTACATTAGTTTCTTTTTCATTTTGTGTAAATTATTTTTACCCAGTTAATATTTTATCTTGATAAAGAATTCTACACGTATACCATTTATAATTATGCTATATGCATTAAATTTGATTCGAATCTTTTCAATAGTTTAGCAATTAAAGTTGTAACTTTTTAAAATAAAGAGAAAACATTTTAAAAATTAAACTTTGAAGGTTTCATTGAATAAGTAAAATATGAGTATAAAATGCAATCTGCTAAGAGCTTTTAGAGTTTTTTATTGAAATTTACACTTTAAAATCAACCAATATGAATTAGTAATCTAGTAATTAGTAATTTCATAGACTAAAAAATAAGTTTGACACAGACAGAAAATAACGCCTTTTAAAAATAAAAAAATTGCAATTGATTTCGTGAATTAATTGAAGTTACCTTAGATAGTAGTTTATATTGTTTTGTTTTTCTTAACTTCAATATCTTTTCTAAACAGTTGTATTTGAATTTTATTACATAATTATGTTATTTATTTTGCAATGGAATGATTTGCCATTTATTAATTAAATATGACATTAATAGTACATAAATTATAAAAAATATACCTAAATGCACCAAATTTTCATTTGACACGAAGATAAGTTTACAAAAAATTCGCGTAAAAAAGAATTAAGTGTAAACAATATTAAAAAACATTTAGAGTTCACTTAATTTATTTCGTGCTTACAGATCATAATTTATTAAATATTGTATAAAAAATAAATTATACTTTGAAAAAAAAAGAAGTAATATCTAAAATTCATTAATAAAAAAAATTAAAACAATACAGACTTAAAATATTATTTGTGGAGAACTGAAAATCGGGTTAAAAAACAATGCCATTATTGTATAAAGAATTTTTTTTCTTTTTAACTCTTGCTAAATAAAATTCATGTAAAAAGAAAATTAGGTGTGTAGTTTGTCCATTTATATAATTTGTATGTAATCCTTTAACATATAAGCTCAAGTCAAGCTAAACTGGTTCAAATTTTCACTATTTTTCATGTTTTGTGTAAAATAACTTAAGAAAAAATATAAATCAATACAGGAAAGCTGAGATTTTGAAAAAATTGGTAATATTGTGCTTTGATAATATATCGTAAGTTATTAACTAGCGTCGAACATATTTCAAAATATTCATTTTAAAAATTTTATAACGTATAATGACTAAAATATTTGATAGTTTTAAATTTGTCGGTTTATCTGAAAATAGTCCTAGATACTTTTTGAAAATTTTATTGAAAAAAACAATTAAAATAAAGCAAAGAATATGTTCTATTTCATTTATGAAAGCCTTTCATTAATATAAAACACTTCAGGTTAATAGAATAATTTGCTCATAAACAATATTAAATTTGTTCACCGGATCAATTTTTATAAAAATTCATTAATATTACATACCTTTACTCCAATTTGTAACTTTAACAAATTTCATTAATTTTTAACTTAAGACTAATCATTTTATGCTATATAGGAAATTCGACACTTAACTCCTACAACTTTGTATTAAGCACAGAATTAATAACACAAGTTATTTTTTTACATTATTAAAGCTATATTTATTAAAACGATTTTAAAAGAAATAAAAATGTGAGAAAATTATTTATAATATAATAAAATATAAATGAAATATAAAAATTGTTTTTGTTTTTCATTAAAAACAAAGTTAAAAGTCAAATTAATTAACGCTAAAATATACAAGAAATAATTACAAATAGTTTAGATGAGAAATGAAATTTATCTAAATTACGAATGTAATTAAGATGAGAAAAATGCGATTAATTAACCCTTTGCGATATACAACTGACAATTAGCAGTAATAACTTTTTATAGCGTATGAACACTAATTATGCAAATGATGTGATTAAAAGTGAAAAATGAAATATAAAGAAAGAGAAATCTTCGCTAATCAAAAAATGTGTAATTATACTTAAGTTGTAATTTAAATATAAATATATGATCGGAAAACCGCATAATTTTCCTTTTTATACAGATATAATATAATAATAACCATTTTTAGAAATTCAATTTCGGGAAAACATAAAAATGAATAAAATCAATAATTCGTCTCCTTCAATAGTATTTTCTCATGTGTGCTTTTCCGAATAAAAACCCTTTTCCTTTTCTATTTTAAATAAATAATAACATTTTCCCTATATATTTTCTAATATGCTGAGCGATGGAAATTCCTCGTTTCCAATTCAAGAAAAGGAAAATTATGAACACTTTTAGAGGTTTTCTTCTATCATTCGTTCTCTTGTAAAAAAGTTTCCTGTTTTTCCATTTTTTGCTCCTTTTTTGGCACAATATATGTGTATATATAGCCAATTTTTCGATTACAGTATTTTAAAAAGAAAAATTATAGCATTTTTATGCGTAAAAATAAAAGCGAATTAAACAAGCGAAAAGTCATTTAAAACGTCATAAAAAGTCTCATATGTTCGAATGTTTTATGCGCAAAAATATGAAAGTACGTTTTGTTAGTACTAATATCCGTGTTTGAATGAATGTGTGAACATTTATCTTGCGAGTGATAAACATAAAAATGCAAATAATTTTAATCTAGTTCCTTATGTACTTCAATTGTTCCAAACGTTCGGGCCCTAAATTTAAAATTTTAAAAACGACTTATTAAACTGATTATTTAATGATATTATATTTGGTTTATAAAAAATTTTTATTACCATATTAAAAAAATTACAATTAGAAAGTAAACTTATAGATTTTACTCCATTAGCTTTAAAAGTTTAATGAAGTGACGAATATATCGTCTATAGGAGTTTTCGTAAAAATATAACTTATGAAGAGTTCGGTTAACAAAATCTACTGATGAACTTATTCCAACACTTATATACAATTTCTTGGAAAAGTTAAATGTTTGGTACTCGGGTTAGTGTCATTTTTAACCTTTTTCCACAGAAGAGCTGTTTCTTCACTGCTTATGTACTTTGAATTTCAGAAAAAAAAGCCAGGTTTACCAAAAAATTTATTAAAAAAATTTAAAAATGATAACCCTAAATGGCAAAGTTTTAAAAAAAGAAGTCGGCAACATTCTAACACCTTTTTCGTAAAAGATCTTTTACCAACATAAGATAATTGAGTAAGTATTTGTGATTTAAAAGTAACTTATGATGTAAGTGATAATTCTACTAAAAGTAAGTTTGCAAAAAGCAATTAAATCGTTATTTGAACACAAAATCTAATGATCATCAAATTATTTTACTCAAAAAATGCAGTAATAAATTAGTGAATTTAACATTAAGCTTACAAAAATACACTCACAAAATAAGTACAGTATTTAAAAAAAAAGAATCAAAATGATGTACATGTAGTAGATAAAAATTAAATATTACTAATCTATGTGGTCTCAAGCTTTTAGTTTAATTAAAAATTATTAAACATTTATCTTATAATAAGGAGCTCTCTTGTGTTGATTAAAAGTAACTTCCATAATAAGATATTATCTACGTATTTATTCATTATTACTTTAACTTGAGCAAAAAGAACAAAACCAAATTTTTAATGTCAAATTCGATTCTATTTTATCAACAAAAAACATGTCAATTTCTTTATATTAAACTTTTGAACCTATTTGACTTGTAAATATTTATGAGCGTTTAATTAATAATATTAATTTGTATTTGACTAAGAAAATTCATATATTGGAGTTGTATTTGAATACGAAGTTTAATTTTCAATTCTACTTAAATTAGACTTAATCAGTTTTAGTGCTTAACACTGGAAGACAATTCTACTGAAATCAAGAAAAAAATTATCAGATTTTTCGATAAATTAAATTTTTACTAAAGTAGAAAATAAAATACGTTTTATTTTCTTTAATACAGAGTTAAGAAAAGCTACACTAATGGTAAAAAAACGGTTACTTATCGTAGATTTCAGTAGAATTTTTTACTAAAATTTACGAAAAATTTGCATTGCAAATCTTTTTTTTCCAACGTTCGCGCTAAGTTGACCTTATACTCATTTCGGTTTTGCATAAAATTTTAATGAAAATATTATTTAAAAAGCCTATAAAATTCCTATAATATTTAAGTGAATTCATATGAAGTTATTTTAAAAATAGGGCACTTTTGGGAATCCTTTTTAATACCCATTTTTTTAAAGTATGTCGGAATATTTTAAAATTTAATAAAAATTTTATGTAAATTTCTCTTCGGAAACCTCTACAATATGGTAGTGCTAAGAATCTATGATCGAAAAGTTATTAAAAAATTATGGTATTTTGATAATTAGTCAAAGTTATTCATTATAAAATTTAAATTTATTATAACTGTTTAGTTTTCAGTTAATGTTTAATAACGTTTACTTGCGAACATGTCAGATTAAAAAACTTCGCCTTTAACTAGAAATGTCTCATGCTAAAAAATAATAAGCTTTAATCAATTTTAGAATTTAATATCTGGGAAACCACAAAATATTTTCCCATAACACTGAGTACAGGTTAGTGAGATTTTCGATTTTTCAGCGTAATTTTCAATAAGGAATTTCAAATAGTTTTAAAAGGTGAAATATTTAATTATCTAAAATTAATTTCACCTCTTTCTTGAGAATTACTAAAAAAAAATTCAGAAACTTTTTCTTTTTATATTACACTAAGCATGTGATTTTAGAAAATCTAAGTTTATCTCATGAAATTTCATAATATTGATCAATGTTATTAATGCATATGTCCAACGATCATTGAAGCAAACTTATTTTTATTGTTTAGATATTTTTAGATATAAAAATTAGTAACAAATTCATTACTGATACCTTACATTACACTGAGAAAAAGCATTGATAGATTTAACAAGAAAATCTATTAAAATAGACGATAACAATGAATTCTATCAAAATTTACAACGTTTCTTGTTATTTTTTCATAGTGTAGGTTATAAATATTCAAATTAAGTATGCTTTTTTCAGTACTAGGTTGAATTGATAGCTTTTATCTCAGTAACTAAAACGATCAAAATGACTAAATTGAACTTAAACTTGTTGAATTAAAATCAAGACAGTGAATAAATTTTATTTTTATGCTATTAAAGTAAATCGATAAAACTGTACAAAGTTTTAGCTCAATTAAAATTTATAAATAGCTTTAAAAACGGTAGTGCAAACAGTGAAAAAGTACAAAAAATCTTAACTGTTTTCTTACTAATAATATGGTGTTTTTGTAAACTTGCCTTTAATAGAATTATTACGTCATATATTATCTTTACGTTACAAAAAGTTACTTAAATTATTTTATTTTGATAAAAGCACTATTTACAAAAAATGCCTTAGTTAGAATATTATAAACTTTTTATTTTAAACGCTTTGCATTTTTTTAAATCAAACTTTCAATTGATTGAATGTAAAATTTATTGCTGTTTTCGATACCTATATTAAAGAACGCGTGCGCGAAAGTTTGATATTTATTTTTTATGAAAAATAAGGAAAATAAAAAATATTTTAAGCGGACATGAAAAATATAACCTCTAAAAGGGTTAATTTTAGAATTAATGATTCATTTGTAAGATAAAAAATGGGAATTTTGAACGATGAATAGAATTAATAGATCTGTTCTCGTTATTTTTATTTTATTTTTCGTTGCGAATGAAATAAATGTGTTTTTTACGCAAAATATATATATGTGTGTGTAATGTGTATATGTGTTGTAAGCGCGAAAATTCATTTTTCATGTTGAAGAAAAGAGGAAAAACGAAAATTGTACTTGACAGCCAAAGTATATTGTGCCATATAATCGCAATGTACGATTTTC
>AGDA01064081.1:0-11573 GCA_000281935.1 Mengenilla moldrzyki | reverse complement strand
CAAAAAACAAAAATATATGTTCGAAAGGATAAGAATAAATGTATTACTTTTTTCTGTAAATTAGGAACTGTTAATAACTCGTCATTAATCGATTTTCCTGATGTTCCCTTTGCTGTAGCATCAAAAACTATGCGCAATTTCATTTTCTCGCCTGATTTTTGAACTACCCCATGATGTGGTAAATAATAAGTTTTATCGATAAACTGACACAGGTAAAATTTTTTCCATATGACCCTTTGCTATATAATCACTCATATAATCCCAATATTCTTTCTCGAAATCAGAATCCTTTTCAAAACGTTTTTCTAAATTAATCAACCGCTTTAAAGCTACATGGTAACCCTCCCCTAATTTTGGGCTATCTGTTTTAAAGGGTAAACGAACAACGTATCGCCCATTTTCTTGACGGAAGTAAGTGGATTCAAAAAAACGCTTACACTTTAAATCATTATTTTCTTCTAAATTAGCATCCAAGGGGTTTTCAATACTCCAGAATTTTTGCAAGCATGTACCAGTGTCAATGCTTTCATCACAACGAACAACATGAGCAGCAATAGAGTTAAATTTCGTTAAACGTGGACCCATCAAAGTCTAACCTAACAAAGTTGATTGAGTCCACAAACCATCTCCGATTTTTAACAATTCGCCATCAATTAACTCAGGATATACATCGATTCCGATTAAAATATCGGTATAAGACGGAAACGAAAATTTAGGGTCTGCTAATGTTTTCCCACGCATAGAATTCAGTAACTCGATCTCTAATTTACAATTAGGTATCAAGCCAGTAATTTTTGGAACAATTAGAGCTTGGAAAATAATCGCATTTGGGGATTTTATAGGAAATAATTCTATTGTTACTATACCAGAAACATGACCAGCCTTACATTCTGATATACCTTTAATAGCCATACTACAGTAAGTTCTCTTTAAACCTAGACGTTGAGCACAACGCTCAGAAATGTACGAAAATTGGGATCCATTACCAAAGAGTAATCGGCACTTATCAAAATTATTGTACTGATTTCTAACTTTGCCAACAGGAGTGGCTAAAAAACCTTCAACATGATCACTCTTACCAAAATGATTGTTCACATTAATTGTTTCACTATTATGAAGTAAAGAATTGTGCCGAGAACCACATTGATTGCACTTTAATTGTGATGGGCATTCCGAAGCAGCATGTCCTTTTCTTAAGCAATTAAAATAAACAGAAAATTTCGTTGCCTGTTTTCTTCTTTCAGTTGGAGTTTTAATTTTAAACTCCCTACATTGATGTAAAAAATGGTTTTTCTCACATAAAGGACATTAATATTGGATTCTTTAGATTCTTTTCGACTACTAGAACATGCAGAAACTAAACATGATTTGGAATTTTTACTTGATATGTGTGTTTGTTTGTACAATTCTATGCATCGCATCTCTCATTTATAAATTTTATTAAGTCATCAAACTTTAAATCACAAATACCTTTCACTCTAAAAGACCATTCCTTTTTTGTTTCTTGATCCAATTTTTCTTTAAGATTATAAATTAACCAGGGCTCTGGACTAGAGGCATAAGCAACCAATCTATTTAGAGATTTTACAATATTATCGGCTTCATCAGTAATCTCCTGTAAATTTGAAAAGTTTGCCTTAACTGAAGGTAACTCTTGAAAGGATTCTATCAGGGTCTCTGTCAATAAATATGGTTTCTCAAAGCGCGAAGTTAATCGAGACCGCGCCAAAAAATAATTATCATTTGATGGACTAAAATTCTCAATAAGGGCTTTGGCTTCTCCAGACAAAGAGGACTGGAGATAGAAAAGTTTTGAAACAGGATCTAAATAAAGGATTCCGGTCAATTAGTGAAATAAACTGATCTCTAAAGGAAATCTAATCTCGAAAACAACTAGAAAAACTTGGGAGCCTTAAGTCAGGTAGTTTTACATTTCGAAGAGTGAAAATCCTACTCGAGGACGGCAGATCTCTCTTATAGAACTTCTTGAATGAGTCGAATCCACATCACAGACAACAAACTGGTCATTCGGAGTTTTATTGTCGACATCACCCCCTTCGTCATTATTAAATACTTCCCTACAATTATCAATATTTAAGACACCTAGTTTTTGATTATCTAAAAAGGCTGAAACCGAATGCATTTTATTAGAAATAACTTCCGAAGCTTCAGAAATATCAGAAGCGTCTGTTCTCACAGAATCATTACTACATTCTGATTTGCGCAAATGAAATGAGCCACGCATATTGTTCTTCAATTGTTTGATAGTTTTCAGCACTTTTATCTTTACACTCGCCAACTTTTCTAAATAATCAGAAAAAACGTCTTCAGGTTCTTTCAAATTATTCTCTACGGCAGCTATATCTGTATTTACATAAAACTGGAAGCATTCATTCGCTTTGTTCAGCTCCAAATCCAAAACTTCAACATCATCACTGCATACTAAAACTTCTAAAAGTCTTTTTATTGCTAAACTTAAACCACGTTTTGCAATCGTTCTTCGCTTTTTTAACTCCATACAATTTAAGTTTTGAGTCGGTATTAACTCCATATTACTTTCTCGTTTCACTCATCTTTATTCGCCGCAAATGAGTCTTATCGGCTGGATCCGGCTCGGAGGACCAATGTTCGATTCGATTATAACCAAATTCAAATTATTCAAAACTTCGCGATTTGTTTCGTTTTTGATTACTTTTTTATTCTTATTCATTCCCTTAGTTACTAATTTTTCCAATTTGATTTATAATAAATTACATGATAATAACCAATGAACGTAAACATCTACTAGCTTGAACACAGATTACACAAGTCGCATTAATTTGGTAAAAATTAATATAAGAGCATTAAAATATATGTAACATAAATAAACGCTTAACACTTAATACGCGACCCAAAAGTCACGGCTTGCTCGCTCCTGTTTTATGTCATTATAAAGGTTCTTAACTTCAAACATTTTACTACGCTTAATTTATTGTAAAAATTTTATTACCTCTTATTGGAAAAATAATAAACCTAAATATTAACTTTATACCTAAAAATTTATGAATATTTTATACTGTATACATATCTCTCTATATAGATTGTTTTTATTCAATAAAATTTTCAAACTCGTAGGAATATAAAGTGACGATTTTTATTGGATTTTGAATCAATAAATAAACACTAGTTTTCCTAGAGTAACTTTTGTTTTTATCCGGAAAAAGTAAAACGATTACTTACCTTTGTAGGTAGTCTGAGTGCATCCACGTTTACGAAGAAGAGTAAAAATAGCAAATAAATCAAAAGGCTTATGTATAAAATTTTCATTATAACTCTTTCAATTGAGGTTAATTGTGAAAACAGTGAAGCTATTTCATTTCCCTTATATATACATAAAAATTTGCTCTGATAAAAAACACGAGTGATGATAACGTGAACTTCACTCAGTAAATGGAAAAAAACAAGTGGTTTTTTGATATTTTGACCGAGTAATGCAAAACGAAACTAAAATCAATTAGTAGCTTACGTCAGTGATTTTCAATCATTGGTTCGTCGGACCGGCAATGGCCCGCGACCAAATTTTAACCGTTAAAATTGAAAACTTAACGATCTTGTTTTAAGAGATGCAATTTTCAAAATTTTATACATTTAGATTTAAAAAAATAATTAATTTTATTAATTAATTAATAATATCTCAGCCCAATTTATTATATGGTTAATAAGAGGATCTCAATTTTTTAAAAAAAATTGATGGTGTACCCTGTTTTAAATAAAAATGCCGGTTACAACAGTGTTAAAAATCAATTTAAGTATAAAATATTTAATTAAAGTAAACAATTGTTTTATATTTGTAATGTGTTAAACAATATCAAGGCGTAATTATATTAAACTTAGCCACTATTAAACTACTGCAACAGAAGTAACGATAAGTTTTAAAAAACGTTTGAAAAATTTGTAGTACAAAAAGACATCTTTTTTGACCTGGTTTGCCGGGTTAAGGTAAAGGAAACAATAACTAAACAGATTTAAATGTTTAAACTAAATGTTTAAATGTTTAAACTAAATGTTAAAGTTTCGTTTTTTTTTTTCGTTGTTCTTTTTACGCATCGTTCATCAACGACAAAATAGAAATTAACATATATTACAACACTTGTTTTGATAATGTTTTAAAGTATTATCAACATAAAAAGCATTTACAAAGGTGCTCTGCGCACCAAACCATTGATAAAATATTTTTTTAAGAAAAAATATGTTTATCTTATTTTATACATATGAATGAAATGTGTATAATATGTGTATTTTCTACCTTACGATAATATTTTATTATCGTAAAGAAATATGTATAAAATGTTTACTTATTTATTAAACATGATTTTATTTTATTTCACACTTATGTTCTTGAATTTGTGTTTCACGTGAAACAAAGTAATATACAATACATAAGTTTCGTAAATTTAAAAACTAATAAGCTCCTGAATTTTAACTTTATCTAATCCACCACTTATTTCGTTTGGCATAATAAGGTTACAATGGCTTTAGTTTGTATTAAAGTGCTGAATAAGCTTCCAATTTTTAAAATTTCAACGTTAAAATTACTCACCTCTTAGTAAGAAGTTATAATGTCATAAATTCCTATGTGTGAAATCGTATCTAAAAATCGGTTTTCAAAATTGGACATAACATCGTATAACATTTTTGAAATAATTTATACAATAGTTTCCTCAAAAAAAACTATAAAAACCGTCTTTTTTAGGCTGTATACTAGGTATGCCACTTAATAAAGGATAAAAATTTTCAAAAAGTATATTTCTATTTGAAACTTAAATACAAATATAACATATATTTTCTAAATGCGATTTTGAATTGATGAGCAACGAAAAAAGTAGAGGTTTTTGATAAAAACAAAAAATCCATTGAATTAAAAAGATAAAATTGAGTTTTGTGCAAGCGGACATAGAATAAGTATAGTTCAGATTTATTTTATATTTTACATTTTACATATAAAATAAGAAATATAAATGTTTAAATTAGAAATTTGTTTTAAACGTCTAAATATGCTAGTTAAGCACAAATGTAAAGAGGATAAGTATTTTGATTCTAGCAATTGATGTTGACAGGAAAATTTTGTTATTTGACTGAAATTGGAAAAGTGCCGAAAATTTATTGTTTTTAAGTAAAAAAGTTCACTAGATTTAAACGAAATTTTCTAAATGTGCTTTTCGTGTAACCTCAAATAGAAATTAAATGTTATTACTTATAGTAAATATATATATTGTTAAAACAAGTTTTCTTAAATCGTTTATTCCATTAGTGTAAAATAACTTTTATACTCCAATGTATGTGACATAAATTCTTAAATTTACAAAAGTAGTCATCTCTACTATACAGATCAGTGTCAATTATCTAAGTTGAAATATTCATCTGCTTAATTAGAATAAAATAACAAAAATACCAGTCTCTATTTATTCACAAAAGAATACATAGAAGTGATTAAATAATATTTAATATGTTCCATTTACATTTTGTACTCTTAATTATATCTAAACTTAATTCTGTGCAAAATTATATCATATGAAGAAAGTAAATAAAATGATCGTGTTACAAAAGGTTAGAAAACATTCAATTGTTCGAAGTTGGCCGTGATAACCTTCTAATTAAATAGTTTGAAGAGCATATTATTGTTTTTGTGTTATAAACACTTAATATTTCTGATAAGCTCTGAATATAAATTCATGTCGATTTTCAATTTACGTTATATTACCAATACATAGTTAGTTACAATAACAAAATTTATATAAAAAAAAAATAGAAATGAAGTTTATTATCTTCATAAGTTTTTTAATTTTAATTACCAGCAACATTAACAATATATCAGGGAAAAGTCTACAACATGTATACTGTTTAATAATCTTTAAACACGTTGCTGATGTGTTTAAATTTTTGTGGCTAAATTCATCGGTGTGTAAATATTTTATTTTAGGAATTCATAAATTTCTAAATTTTTAAGTTCTCAGATTTATAAAATTATAAAATAATTTTAAATTTTGTAAAAGTTAATTTTACTTGATATAGTAAATTTGTATCCTTGATTGGGAACTTATTACGTTTTTTAACAGCTAGGAAAATCTAATTAGACATTTTTATTTTGAGTGATGACATTTTTCACTAAGTTAGTACCTTGGTGGAAAGAAATTAGAAAAATTGTAATACATACATTTCTAATCCGTCCAATTTGTTTTCAATTTACCTAGTCTATTGGCAAATGAAAACACTCAGCTTTGTAAATAAAAAACATTGAGGTTAAAAACACGTTCTTAACGATATCATAACCTTTTTTTAATGGTAATAAAAAACTTTGGTGGGAAATGGCAAGAAAATATATTATGATTACATTGAAATATAAGGTGTAAATGTTGTGCAAAATATGCTTGTGTAAGAAATATTATCTTAATATTTTGACATGCATGCCATTCTGTTAGAAGGTTTGGTCTTATATAGGAATATGAAGAATACCTAAATCAATGTTTTTCTTAGACGTTTGGTAAATCTACTTTAAGCAGGGATATATTAAGAAAATCTGTTAGTAAAATTATCTAAACTTATTCAAAACTTTTTGAAATACATAAATTCCTTAATTTTCAAAATTTGTTTTTTTTTCTTAGTAGATTTTCTTTTAATATTTCTTTGTAATTTATTATTGTATTTAAAACGGGGTTGCCTTTTCAAGTAAGTCTCAACTCTTTAAATGGAGGACATTTTTGTAAAGGGCAAGAAGCGAAATAAAGTTTGTAAAGGAAAGACTATGTTTTCCTTAAATAGTGAATATCATCGTTGACAGTTCCTAAGCTTTTAAAAACATTACGTTCAGTGTTGACTTCATGTGTTTGTGTATAAAATAAACTATTTCTAAGAATTTTAAAACAAGAAATAGCTAACTAAACAATTTCAACGGACCTCTACTTAATTTCTACGTAATTCTTGTTTTGTATATTGCAAAGCAAGTTGTATACGCATACAATTAACGAGCCACTAATAGCTAGTGATCGCAATTCGATGTTAGCATTCTGAAACACCCATATTAGAGTTTCTCCGTTACCGACGGCCATAAACCGTTTGCTATTCGGACACAATATTCTATTATTAACAAAATAGGTTTTTTGTTATTGCAAATGATTTTAGCCACAAAAAAGTTTATAAATTTTTATCACGTTAGTTCTATGTTTTTAGTTTCGAAAAAATACTGAGCAAATTGCAACAACAGATTCTGAATTCAAATCGATATCCGTCGATGCCTTTGAACCGAAATCAAATCCAGCTTTTCCATTTGCACCGAGACTGAAACGTGAAACTTATTGTGGTCGCCGAGCAAAATTTTGTGAACCATACCCAGCATAGCTACACAAAATGTATTGCATGTTTTTTAAAAATTAAAGTTTGTCAATAAAAAATTAGTATCGCTAAAATTACGTTTTTTACTTTTAATTTTTTTTCATTTAGTAAATTTCATTAATATTTTTTATAGTGATTCTTCTAATTTTTTTAAAGCCGCGCGCACACAACTTTTGTGCAAGACTGCTGATAACCAAAAACATTTGTGCAAATTCCAATTTTTTATATACTTATTTTTATTTTATATAAATATATTTTTTACATTTTAAAAATACATTGAGAAAATCAGATTGGAAAAAAGTGACAACAAAATAATAAAATGATTATAATTATGTTTTAATTTGTTGTAGTCGAATTTTATATTAAGAAGTACAAAAAGAAATAAGATGAACTTTTACTTTTCTTACAAACATATTTGTATTTCTACTAAGAAAATATTATTGCAAGTTATATATGGAGCGTTAAAATATAAAAAAGATAATATATTCAACTATCAGATATGTTTGTAAAAAAATGATTGCGTAGTGTTATTAAGATGACTATATTAACTAAAATATGTAGTTATCCTCTATTTAATTTTAAATTAAGTGCAGTAACTATATTACAACTACTAAAAAATATTTATTTTTCTCAGTGTATAAGCATTAAAACTAAAACAATAACCAAATAATCAAATGCTGTCATTCAAATAAGTATATGTGGAGTATTTTTGCAGGGTTTGATTTTTTTACGACAAATGAATTTTAATTTTCGTATGTGGTAAATTATTTTTTCTATACAACGTACCCGCGCAGTTTAAAGGGAATACTGGTTGTGATCCTTGGGCATATTTGTCAAGCATGCAATTAACAATCGATTAGAGAATTATAGACTCTGGTAATGTTTACTAAATATATGACTAAGAAATCATTAAACAATAAAGTTATTTGCCAAGCAAAGATCATATTCACAGTCATGTTGACTTATTCGGTGTAAAGTAACCGAATAAAGGAGCATAAAAACGAGTCTCATTCGAAGCATTAATACACTCGATTTAAGTCATTCATTCAATATTCGTTCAGCAGTTCAATTTGATTTAATTCATTGTTAACTTTAATAGTTGTGGTTAAATAGAAGTAAAAGTTAAATTAGTAAAAAAACGAGTAATAAGTGTGCTTAACTCTGTCGCAAATTCGTCAACCCTCATCTGTAAATTCGTTATACATCATCAGTCGTAACTCCGCGTCCTAATCGTAACATCATTCAGTTTACATCAGCGGACACAAATGGCACCCCGAATGGCTCGTAAAACTAACAGTAGAAAATATAACAATGAAAATATAAAAATGATATTGCAGCAATAATACTATTGTTAATTACAGTGAAATTTTCACTATGACCTCAGTATAACATTACTCTGAACTACTGTTAAAACGATATTACAAAGATGAGGTTTTCTGAATATCAGCTTACGCGAATGTCTCGCTGTAAGAGAAAATAATTTACATAGTAACTGTTATATGTTATTATGAAAAAAATATACTCGGTTAAATATTAATTTTACAGCAATATCATTATAATTTTATAATTGTTCAATTAACAACGTTTTAATCTGACAAATAATCATTACGATCCTTGAATCTGAGATTTGACAGATGGGTGCATATTTTGAAAGTACCAGTTTAGACTAAAACTCAAATGAAATATAAGCATCAGTCAGTCATTCGTTCGGGAGTTATTGACATGTAAACCTAAAACTAAAAAAAGCTATGTGCCTCATAGTCTAACTTTTATTTCAAGAAATGACCTTTACAAAAGTTATGTGTAATGAAAAGATCTTAAAAAGTTTTTTTATGAAAGTTTTTATTCCAACATAAATTTTAGCGCCAAAATTAAAAAAAAAAGTTTGTTTACCTGTTTTAAGTTAAATTATATAGTCAAAAATCTTCAATTTACTAATTTTAATTTCTACTAATTATATGTAATGTACATGAGAAGCTATTATTTTCCTTCCGCTGTGTGGTACATTAAACCGATTTTTTTTTCATATTTTACTTCATATCTCGTTCTAAGTGAAAGTTTTTTGAGAAATGATGTACTTATTATATCAGTGAAACATTCCCTTTACGTGGATGTACCGATGACGTTTAATTCATAAATTTTTTTCTTACGTTTTTTTTTCTTTTGCTCACAATGTAGACTTACATATTTCATTTTGTGCAGCTAAAAATTCATTTTAAATTTATTGAGTAGATTTTGATGTGAAAAATATGTTTTATCAAAAGAAACAAAAATTTTTAATCTTAAAATATTTTAAAAACAGTTTGTTTTTATGCTTACTCTTTTTAGGAGGCAGCTTCATCACTTATTAATTTAATAAATTCTATGATTAAGATAGCTAAATTAGATTTTTAGTTGTTTTTAAATAAATTTATATTTTTCACATACACTTAAAAACATAAAATAACACTTTAAATTCAAAATCAAAAATCTGAAATATAAAATGTTTTTAATGTTCCTCCACTTTTACATGTGATCTTATAGTAGGTCCATAGATATATTAATTTAAAGGTTCCTTATTCTGTTATTAAATGAACATTGAAAAAAAAATATATCACCACTGAATTTGTCAATTTAATAGAATTATGGTGCATTATTTACATCAGTAGCATTACTAAAGCTTAATTATTGTTCAATTTACTTCAATAACATGTCTTCAATAATTTTTTTTTCATTTAGAATTTTATTTTGTGTTTAGTCTTTTTTTTATTTGTGGGGTACATGAAAAAATTTTACTATATGAAGTGCTCCATTACTGTCAATACGACTAGTGTTCACAGTGGCTGTTAGTTGATTCTCACATTATAATATCATATTTTGGTCGATATGTGAGATGGTCTTCACCTAATCTCCATATTGTGATATTATTTTACCTTATTTCCATATTTAATTAAAAGAGATGTGACCTTTAATCAATTAGACATAATATATAATTAATTACAAATTGAGAAATTTAATCGTTTGAATAAAAAAGTTATTCAATAAAAAAGCCGAGTCTCCTACATAAGCTATACCACCTCAAACTAAAAAAAAATTAGCAATTCTACGATTGAATAAACAAAAAAGATGTTAAATCGATAGTAAAATCATTGTGCTTAAAAAAATAAAAATAATCAATTTTATGGTTCATTAGAAGTTTAGTCAATGACTAAAGTGTACTAAATAAAATAACAATGATCAAATTTCAAGCTCCTGAATTGATCCTGAATGAGCTGATTAATAAGTCAAGTAGTGAAAACGAATATTTTATTTATAAGTTAGTAAATTTTCACGGTGGGGGTCAATTGATTGATCTGTACGATGAGCTGGGCAGAAGTGACTTCGAACAAATCGTAAGACATGAATTGCCGAAATTCATGTATGATACCGGAGCTGGAAGTTTAATAAGCCGGTCTGAGTTTCCGAAACTCAAATACCAGAAACGAAAATCGTTACATTTTTCCATTACTTTAATCGACTCTATGATCAACTGGGATATGCACGAGGCTTGTTGGCGTATAGACTATCGCGGTGCTCTTGGGGAGTCCTTATTACATCTCTTAATAATTTGTAACTCCAAAAAGCATAGACAAATTGCACGAATCCTATTAAGACTATTCCCAAAATTGGCTATTGATTATATGGAAGGGGAGGAGTTCTTAGGTACTTCGGCGCTACACTTAGCCATTATTTATGATTGTAAACGTCTAGCTCAAGATCTCTTAAGTTATGGAGCTAGAATAGATCAAAGGTCTGTGGGCAGCTTTTTTCTACCACGCGATCAACAAAACCCACAGACTAGAAATCTAACCGGTACTAGTTATGAGTCTTTAGCTTATTTTGGCGAGTTCCCGCTAGCTTGGGCTGCCTGTTGTGGCAATGAGTATTTGTATAACATTTTAATCGATTATGGAGCTGATCCGAGTGCTAAAGACTCTTTTGGTAACATGGTTTTGCATATGGTTGTCATCTGGGATAAACTGGTAATTTCGATTTTTAATATAAAAAAATTATTGCTTGTTAAAGTAATAAGTACACAATTTAAAAAACTTTAATTTTTTCACATATAAGTCTAATTTGGTTTGAGAAAGTAAGACTACATCATTAAAAAGAGGAATTGATATACTTATTTTTTGCTATATAAGTATACAAATATTAAAATGAAGTAAAATTTTACTAATACTTAA
>AGDA01064079.1:0-11736 GCA_000281935.1 Mengenilla moldrzyki | reverse complement strand
TTGCAGAAATCAAAATTATGGTGGGAAGGGCCAGAATGGTTAAAAAATAACTGAACATTCACAATGTAGAAATATACGATACGAATGAAGAAAAGAACAAACGTTGGTGTAGCATTGTTACAAATAACCAAACGTTTTGGGACAAATCCGTTCCTCGATTTTTGTCTTTACGAAAAATGATAAGAACATTTTCATATATTCATCACGTAGTTAATCGAAATAAGTAATGTAGCTCACTCGATATTAGTAACAATGAGTTCAAAGAAAGCCTAAAGGAAATATGAAAAGCAATACAAAGACAAGAACGGTTAGATGAATACAAAACTCTGTTATCGAATGGTTCGATTTCTCGATCAAGTAAACTATTTAAGTTAAACCCGTTCCTTGATAATAATCATTTAATCAGAATGGGTGGACGTTTAGGAAACGCTCCAATTAACGAGTTATCTAAGCATCCGATTCTTATACCTGCAGGAAATTTCGCAGAATTACTTGTAAAACAAGCTCATAATGATACATATCATGGTAATATTGGAATTACGATAAGTGTAATTCAAACAATGTTTTATATACCTGATGTGAAACGAATTGTGAAAACATTCATAAGAAAATGTCTACGTTGCATTCATTATAGTGCTCAAACATCAAAATCAGAGATGGAACATTTACCGGATTATCAAATAACACCGTCAAAGCCGTTTACTCAGGTAGGTGTTGATTTTTCTGGCCCAATTTCATTGAGACCTGATCGAAGAAGAGGTCGTGTAGCTGTCAAAGTTATATTTCTGTTTTCGGTTGTCTATGCACAAAAGCATTTCATTTAGAATTGGTCTTAAGTCTCTCCAGCGACTCATTTCTAATGGCTTTAAAAAGATTCATAGCCCGGAGAGGAAAATGCCAGACTATTTACAGTGATAATGGTCGTAATTTTATTTGCACTAACCGTTTACTTAAAGAAATTGGTAACCAGATTGAAAATTCTATAAAAGATTCGATAGTTAAGGATTTTTTGGTAAATAACTTAATTGATTGGAAAACAATCCCTGTCTATAGCCCACATTTCGGTGGTTTGTGGGAAGCCAGCGTCAAAAGCGTAAAAGGTCATTTGAATAAAACGTTTAATGGAACAATCTTAACGATCGAAGAAGCCACTACTGCAATTGCTCAAACTGAGGCTATACTAAATTCAAGACCTCTAACACCTATAACTTCCGATGGCGATGAAATCCTGACACCCGGTCTTCTTCTGATTGGTTCGCCATTGGTCGAATTTCCATCAATAGGGCAAAAAATTAGCGTACCTACAAAGATTAGTTTTGAATATGTTCAAAATCTTACAAGAGATTTCTGGAAACGTTGGAAATGGGATTATTTGCGGACTCGGTTCCCAAAATCTAAATGGTTAAGAACTACAAATCCCCTCAAAATTGGTGATTTAGTTTTAATTAAACCTAAGAACGATTCACCAGTAATGTGGCCTATTGGAAGAATAACTCAAACGTTTCCTAGTCCAGACCAAATAGTATGAGAAGTAGAGGTGAAATGCTAACAAGCATCACGAAGAGAAGCATTTAGGAACTTAATTCCCTTAAATGTTGAAGTCCAGAGTGACTTCAACGGGGGACCATGTTCAAGTCAAAATCATAAGGTGACAGATAAATGTAATTTTATGGTGGGACCAAAAAACAACATAAATACGAACGTAACAACGAGCTTCGAGAATATTATTATTCTTATATATTTAAAAAACCTGTTGTATTAATGAACATTTAAATTTTCAAGTTAAGAATAAAAATATTGTATATTTAAAATTTTCGAGTTTTACAATATATATATGCGGCCCACTTCAGTTTAGAAATTTTTTATTTGGTCTACTAACTTATTTGGGTTGGGCATCCCTGCCTTAAACGATTAAAAAATACAATGAATTTATAGGAGGTATTTAAAAAAGTATAAAATATATATGGAAAAAATGTGCACTATTAATTTCATTTTATTGTTAGATTGGAATTCAGCTCTTTTAATTATTCTGAGTGGCTCTAAGGAAGAACACTTGGACATGATCGATGGTGAAATCATTCAAAGAATTTTAGAAGAAAAGTGGAAAAATTTTGCAAGAGTAATATTAACATGAACATTCGTATAATGCAGCACTCCTTAAAATGTAGGTAATGGTTCAGAGCTGAGGCTAAAAAAAGTTTTCCGAATTTTAAAAACTATAAGGAAAAAATCTACTTTAATATGTTTATTAAAGTTTCTAATGAATATAATTTTAAAAGGCATATCACGTATTTCGATAGGCTATTCTTTTAAAAACTGCGTACTAAAATTTTAAATTAACATCACAAACAGTTTTTGAATCACGGCCATTTAAAAAATAACCGCTCGTCAGTTAGATAGATTTTGTCTTTAGACGCGTTTATCTTGAAACAGCATTATTCGAGCTTGCTATAGTGATTACTCGGATACAAATGATTCAATTACTTTTCATTTTTTCTTCATGTTGTATATATGTTAATTCATACAATTACTGACCAGTTTTTCAATCTGTTCAAAAATCGAATTTTGGCAGCATAAACACACTTAAATTATTGAAAATTACATGCAGCTCGAAAATTACTTAATTTTTTCATTCAAAAATTTTACTCTATCTTTTTACAATATATATAAATATACTCTTAAAATTTTAAATTTCTTGGCGGTTAAAAAAAAAAACAAACAAAAAACCACATTTTTCTAGATTATCACACTAGATGTGCCCCTTAAACCTAAATTTTTTATGTTTTCTTTTTATATAATTATTTTTAGGATTTATGCGTATAAAAGAAATAAATAACTTGATTTTTATTAAAAATCATTTTTTTATTAGCAACACGTTATAATATATTGTATAGTTTTGACATGTTCAATTTGTGATCCGTTTGAAGTCTTTTTAGAGTTTAATTAAAGTTTTTATGATTTTATCATTATTTTAGTCATTTTAACTATAGTCAGTAAAATAATTCAATTTAGTAAATTTTTACATAATCTACTGACGGATTTTTGTTCGGCAATTCTGGTTTTTGTAGACTATTGTATTGCCAATCAATTTTATTCAGAAACGTTTTCTTTAAGCCAACTACTTTTAAAACAAACGAGTTCAAGTGATCTGTGGCTTGTCAAATTTATAAAGCCACATAATATGAACTAAATGAATAAATCATATTATAAAAAATATAACAATGATATTCCACTACGTAAGAGTAATGTTGCATATTTTAAAATAACACGTATATTTAAGATTTTATTTATTTGGTAATAACATAAAAAAATTTAAAATGAATGAATATTACAGATACACTCCATGAGAAAATAAGCCGTTCAATATATTAATGTGTATTTTAATTAGAATTTCCTTGAAGAATTGAGTGTGTTCCATTCAGTATTTTATTATAGAAGTTAGTGAATTATTTCAATATTATAAAAAAATATATGACCTACGTGTTTCATTCACATAAAATTTAAAAATTTCTGGATTTATTATATATATAATTCAGTAAAATTATATATGTATTAGAGTACCAAAACCCCCAATTTTCAAAGTGTATTACAGAAGTATTCCATAGAATTTATGATGTATTCCAGATGTTTTACTCACGTATTCAAGCATTTTGGATATGCGAAAGTATTTGTTATTATAAAGGCATTATCGTGATATAAAACTTGACAAAAAAGCTTATTATACGAATGAAATAGATATAATTATGTTTTTTTATAATAGTATATTTCGAAAAAAAAAATAGAAAATTTTTATTAAAAGACTTATTGTCTTTTGTATACATTTATTATGTTTATCATTCTCGATATTCCTACGACCAAGTAACTGGAATCTGCCTTTGATGAAAATGGATATGCAATTGAGCTACTTAGTTCGCTATGTTTTCGAAATTGGTACTGTTCTTAGTGTCTTAAACTATTTTGCTGGTCAACAAGCTACTGAAATTTACATTCAAGGCTTTCGTATCTATATCAGACAATTAGTAAGCTAGTTTTAAATGTAGCCGTATGTAGCTTAAAATTATACTGCGTACATGTACTTGTACGTATTTTCTTCTACCACAGAAAAGAAACAATAATTTAATTAATAGCACAAATTAAATTGATATTATTCAGAAATCAAAAATACAAATGAGCGACAATAACTAAGCTATACTCATACTGATATTAAATTAAACAATGGTAATAATCATAGCTCAATATCTCCAAAACTCAGAACCAACGACGATCAATCATCTGAATTTTAAGTCATCCGATTACATAAATTTATTTAAAAATATCTGAAAACATTTTTAAATGGTAGAGTTTTAATTGTTAAGTAAAATTAACACATTGTTGATTTTTTAAACGCAACCATTATCTATTTCTTTAAAGGAATGTTTTTAAATACTTTAAACGTTTTGTAATTTTTAATGAGTTACAGACGGCGCTAAATACCATGTGACAAACCAAATTAGTCCAATTTTGGTGAACGATAAAACGTAATCAACTTATAAGGAAAGATCCTGAGTATTCTATCCTGAATTTTTGAAACCAGTTTCATGTGCTTACTTGTGCCTATAAATAGAAAAACCCTTTTTTAGTTTTTACTATAGCTCACTACATGACGAGTTAATCACCGTGTGAAAATAATCATCTTTCGCTTATTTCTGTGCAAACTCTTCATTAATTGTCCTTGATTTAGATAGTCTTGTTCGTCTTCAAAAATCTTTTCATTTTCGCAAAATATATAAAGTGAAACATATTTAATTATAAATCAGTATTTATCAATGATAAATGTGACACCGATTTTGCAATTGTTACTTTTTTAAATTTTAAAAAATTAAATTAAGTAATAAAAAATATATTTTTTTTTATAAAATGTTTGAAATTAGAAAAAAAATACTGTTTACCTATATAAATAATATAAAACAATCTATTCATGTGGTTTATAAAAAAGACTAAACAACCTGACGTAAGAAATGAATTTAAAAATGTGGAAGAAAATTTTTTGATCAAAATCATTAATATGCGTTTTTTATCACAAAAAAAACAATTTATAAAAAATAATGTACTTTGTAGCCTAAAATATTCATCACAAACTGAAATATATGTCGAAAAATGGAAAAAAATATTTTTCAAATGGAGGAACACATCCAGACAGGAAAAGAATATTAGTATATTTAGATAGAAAACCCCTTTGTGTGGTTTAAAGCAAGTAGTACATACGTACGTCTAGTGAAACTCGAATAGCCTAGTAGTCACTGAACGACCCCAACGTATTGAATACTCGGGTTCGAGTCTAGCCCAGCATCGACAGCAATAGATAGGTTTTACATCAGCGCAAAGGAATAAAATTTAAAAGCTATCAATAATACACTTAAAAAAGGTTATTTATTTTAAGTAAACATATTGAGAGTATTTGCACTAGTTAAATATTTTACAAAAACTTATAAGTTTTTTACTAAAATATACTGAAGCTTCACAATTATAAGTAAATAAATAATAAACCATGCTCACTAGGCAGGGTTAGCACCCTAGCACTGCATCCATGTGGCTTATTGTATTTCTTGCAAGCCGGTGGTTCAGTGGAGCAATTACATGTATTTGACAGGTACAAGCAAAAGCCCAATTGTGTTCCTTAACAATAGCCCCTCTAGGATTTTCCTGTTCTAGAACGGGCATTTCCAAGATTAAAAAGAGTTGCTCAGACAGTCTCTGATTGTTGCGTTTACAATCATACACCCAGTGATCTGGCCATAAATCTCCCCAGTACTGGGTCTCACCAACTGCATATTTTGGGAGTAGTAATTGAGAAGCTGCTGTTATTCTTCTGACAAGATATATTTATAGAAATTTCTTTTATCGTAAGACATGATCACAAGAAAGAAGATGCCTGGATACTGCAACATGAAGTTTGTTCTTCCCCTAACCATCTTCAGCATCATTTACTTATGTTACCGCTACTTTCAGGGTCTATTTTTCCCCTTTAAAGAGCGTCGGCTATTCTTTCACTTATGACTTTCCAGCGTTCAAAGCTGGAAAGCATTGTTTCCTTTCCAGGAAAATTTCCTAGAAAGTAATTATAAGTAAAGAAATTTATTGGTGAAAATACTGTCAATAAACTTTTGTGTAAATGCAGTTTTATATACACATTAACTCACAATATTTTTACAAGTCTAAAAAAATTGAAAACAATTGTATTTTTTTTTAAATTGTTCCCTAACTAAAACTCGAATAAAAATTTTCTATAAAGCTTTTTTATACACTTTTTTATTACGTATAATTACTGTAGAGTAAGGGTGTCCAATACGTCGACTGCAAATTTTTTGAAGGTAGTCCGCAAAGCTATAATAACATTTTGATTTTATTAAAATTTTATGTTGGAAAATTTACGTATACTTGAAAATATAATAACACTTTTACGTACGATCTTGAATTAGAACTCAATGTTTAGCATAGAAATGCGTGGACCAATCAAAACAACATTTTAAACTGATAAAAATGTATAGCGTGCTTATAGTTACCCGCCAACTACTTTTTGCTAAATAAGTTGCCCCTAATGACTAAAAATTGGCCATCCCTACTATAGAGGTTATTTTTTAAAATAACAAGTACTTTCAGCGCTATATAATTTTTGTTTTATCATTTCGTGCTTCCAGTCTCTATTACTTATTACTCGGTGTATCATAGCTTTAACTCAATACAGTGTTTTTCATTTAAAGATTAGAAAGCAAAAAAATAAAATAAGTTCAAACAAAATGGGATTAAACTCCTCGAAATGTTTTTTGGGAGCCAAATTTATGGTTTGTCAAGGGTATTGTGATCTTTCAAGTACCATAATGTCTTTTTACAGATAAATGCGCCTACAAAATTAGTTTTTACTCTATCAAATTTATTGATTTTATGCGGCGCTTTTTGTCGTTTTCTGGATTACAGATTTCTCGAAGAAACCATGTTAATTTTTGCTGCTCCAACATCATGGTTTTACTTCATGTTTTTCGCCGGGTCTTTTGTTTTGACCTTCTCATTTTATACATGTATAAATTGTTGGAAAGATTTTATAAAATAATTTTTCAAAATATTTTCAACACTTCTATTTGATAAATTACTGTTGTAAAAAACGCTTCAATTGTTGTAAACGATCATATTTTTTTTAATAATCAAATTTTATTTCACGCTTCTCACTTTTTTTTACTACAAAAACTACAAAATTTATTATTTATTTTTGCATAAACAAAATAGTTAATTCCTAGCAAATTCATTGCCAAGTTCGCTTTTTATATGATTTTTTTATAAAGAAAATGCAAAATTCAATTCCCATATGCATTTTTTTGTTTACGGAAGACATGAATTTCAACTTAGTTTCAGTTCATATTTCCCGTTTGAATTGATAAGAAATGCATTTTGAATTAATTAATAGGAAAAAAATAAAGCACAGGCAACAAACATAACAAGAACGTTGCAGAAATGCAACATTTACGCGTGCGACCATATTAAGTGTTGTACAAGCTTTGCTAATTGTTTTCTCTTAAAATTTCAATAACTACAAAGATTAAAAGAATTTAATATTTTTGTATTATTATTTAAAATTTAACCGAAAATTTCTATTTTTTATTTATGCGTTACATGACATTACACTAGGATAAAAATTTAACCCTTTTTTAAACCACAAAAATGAAAATTACTTTTTTGTAATGCTTGAGTCATGCTGGAAAGAAATTCGTAAACTATTTTAAATTTGTACTTATGATTTTTAAAAAGAAAGGGAAAAATACGTTTTTCAGAAAAAATTTAATAGAATAATAAATAAGTTTCCTACTTAAAAACATCGGAAAAACAATCGTCTATTTGTAAAAAGAAAATTAAAAAATTTTTATTATGATGAAAGGTTTTAACGACGTTTCAAATAAAATTAGGATACAAAAATGAAGTTTTTCCAAAGAAAAATAAAATCAAAATGGTTTAAATTAAGAACTAAATAAGATACGTAAATTATAACTAATTGTCTTTAAGGTATTTAAGTTAATATTGCTTTTTAAGAAGAAGTTAATGTTTTTAAATTAAAAGTTTTTGACTCATTCTCTTCTGAACATTACTATTTAAAGATCAGGAACAGGCTGAAAACGTTAAATAAATATTTACGTTGTTAAGTGATATACATTTATTAAATTTATACTTTTTTTTACATTTTTCTTGTAATTTCAAAAATTTTTATTTTATTGTATGCAATCATTATAACTTACTTAATTTACTTTACTTTGTAACTAAATGTTTTTATTTAATATGCTAAGTCTACTCTCATGGAAGCAAATTTATAAAAAAATCAAATTGATTTGTTATGTTTAACTGACGTCACAACATTGTATATTACCTCAAGTATATAAATATCATGATGATATTTATGTATACACATACACAAAACAATAACATTTAACGCCATCTAACGACTTTTTTTGCTTAACTTATTTTGTTTCAACAGTTTGCAATATAAAATGGGAAATCCTAGTAACGTTACTTCGACGTTGTCTGCTTTTAAATAAAGGGTTAATCTTTAACTATTTTCTCTCCTTTAGAGCTGTTAAGTTAACTGGTCCGTTTGTCACAATGATATTTAGTATGATAACTGGCGACTTATTCACATTCGGCATTATTTACACTATTATACTCTTGGGATTTTCACAGGCATTTTATTTTCTATTCACGAACAGCAATAAAACAGAAAACTCACTATTTTCCAATTACTTCAGTACATGGATGGGTCTTTTTCATATCACATTGGGCGAATTTAATGTAAGATTTAAGAACTAAAACTGTCTTCGGAAACTCCACTTAATCCCAATGAAATATGATACATTAAGATGGAATTTTCGAACAACAAATTTCATGTTTTATGCTTTGGAGTTATTATACATAAACTGCGAATTCCAACACATTATTACTTTTACATATTTCTAATATGTACTACTCAGAAAGCACATATGCAAAATGATCTATCGATACGTTATAAAAATTTAAAAATAGAATTAAATATTATTTTAATATTAATTATTGTGAAAATAAATTGCATAAAACACAGATAATGTCTAAATCGATTCTTTTTAATAATATCTAAAATAAGAACGTAAAGTTGAAAATTAAAAAAAATTAATAAAACTATTATCAGTCATTTATATTATATAACATTTTATCGTTTCCGCTCTCCGAAGTAGAAGTAAATATGCGTAGAAATAAAAAGTATGAAAATTTTCAGTCTGTGCATATTAGATATATAGACATTTTCGAAAATAGCACTCTTAATAAAGTGCTTTTACGTCATAGCAACTCAAAGTTACTCAACTTCTATGTTTTGTGCAAAACCGAGCAAGTTTACCAAAATATCTTACTAACCGTACTCTTCGCGAAGTGCTATTTTCGAAAACGCCTTATGTTTTGTACAGTGTTTGTTAATTATAAAATGTGTTATTACTTAAGTCTCTGAATCAAGCTTGTCGATTATTTGCGTAATTAAATTTCGGATATAAAATCAAATTTTTAATTATACGACAAGATGCTGTGCGAAATTCATTAATAAATACATTTTTAATTAAATTAATAACACATTTTATTACTGTATGATTAAAATTAGAAATTTGTTGAATACAAAATATTTAAATAATTCTGTATAAAAAATAATTTTTTTTTAATCCAGAACTATAATTTAATTAAAATAATTTTTAATTTATTGATTTTCAGTACTCTGGTTTAAATCAGCTTAAAGATCCCGCAGTAGGTAAAGTGGTATTTACGTTATTTCTGATATTTGTACCAATATTATTACTTAACATGTTAATTGCTATGATGGGTAACACTTATGTAAGAGTTATTGAACGCAGCGAAAAGGAATGGGTTAAACAAGTTAGTGATTACAATTTTTAAAATTTTCTTAATTAAAAATAAAAATGAATAAAGTAATTAAAATTATTTTGTTTTGTATGTAGTAATTATTAATCCAAATTTTTTACTAATATGTTATGGAGTTTTTCAAAAAAGGACGAATGACTTTTAAGAGTAAACGACACTCCGTCAGTCCATATTTACTAATAAGAACTTGCTAAAAAACAACGTAAGTTTAAGAAATTGTTGTTGTAGCAGTTATGAGATGTAATATTTTATGTGCTTAACCGTTTGGCTGCTAATGTATTTTTTGAACATATGCAAAAACTGAGGTACTAATTGCGTATGTGTAGGAAAAATGTAAAACACTTTTAATACAATAAGCTCACTTGTATTGCTTTGCAACAACAAAAATTAAAAAATATCAAATGTTCATATAAAATTGTTTTAATTAGTTTTATGAATATTAATTAATATTATGAATATTACGCTCTCCACAGTCTTGGCATAAAAAATAGCAGGAGCGTATCGCGCTTTCACATTTTCGGGCTAACATTAGAAAAGCTAATTAGCAGTCAAACGGTCAAAACCTGAGATCATATAGACCGATCGATGTTTTTTCTTGCTGTTTATGAATATTCCTTTTCTATAATATGATCCCAAAGTGTTTTTACAGGGCGTTAATAATCTCAGAGTCTGTAGGATTTGAAATTTGTTTTGCATTACATAGTAGTGTAGTATAAGATAAAAGATGTCTTCTTTTTCTTTATTGTGTACTATACAAAAAAGTTGATCTTAAATAGATCAATTATTTTCACTTCATATAGTAAGCTAAATACAAATAATATACAACAAATATTTAAAAGCGTTATGTTCAGTTCAATTATTTAGTCTGTCAAAAAATAAGTCCCCATTGAAAAACTCTTTATAAAAACATACTAAATAACATTTTATAATTTAGTAAATTTTACGTATAATAATTTGAGTTTTTCATTTAGTGGGCTAAAATTGTGGTTTCTTTAGAGCAAAGTATACCTAAGACGGAAGCAAAATGTTATTTGCATAATTACAGTATACAATTAAGTGAGGCAACCGATGATTTAGAAGAAGTTCGAGGAATTATGGTTATCAAGAAAACTAATAAAACAAGAGCAAGCCAAAGACGCGGCGCTTTAATTAACTGGAAGGTTATTATATGCTTTTTTTTGAATTCGACAACTAAAAATAATTTTAAAATCTATATTAAAATCATGTAAATTTTTCTGGTTACATTATGAATCTAGTATAAATATACTGATTACACTAGACAACAAATTTCAACTTCTATAAATTCCACGAGATAAGGCTATGTTTTTCTGAAAGCAAATGTTCAATGTAAGACAAAAATGCAAAAGTTTTTATAAAGTTATAGGCCGATTTTTAGGAAGGGGTGAAAATGTATTTTTTAAGTTTAAAATTTTTTTTCTCTGAAACTACTTGATATATATCACTAAAAAATATACTAAAAAAATTATGAAAGACTCAGTAGCTTATAAAAAAATTTTCATTCAAAAACCTGTTATAGTTCCTGAGATATTAAATTTTAAAAATCCAAAAAACGACAAAAAATACCATTTTTTCGCAATTTTAAATTCTTTTTTGAATTTTGCAAAGCAACTAAAAAACATATGGAAAAACTAAATACCTTGACCTTAAGTATTTGAGATTCTCTTTATTTTGCGCCAAAAATGAAGTTTTTCTAATAAGCAATTCCCGAGAAATAATTTTTTGAATTTTGAAGTAAAAAAATCAGGTACATGCGGCTCGGATGTAATGTGCGCTTCATAACTTTCATTATAGTTCCCT
>AGDA01064062.1:0-13097 GCA_000281935.1 Mengenilla moldrzyki | reverse complement strand
TATATATATATATTTATATATTTATATATTTATATATTTATATATTTATATATTTTATATATTTTATATTTATATATTTATATATTTATATATTTTATATATTTATATATTTATATATTTATATATTTATATATTTATATATTTATATATTTATATATTTATATTTTTATATATTTATATATTTATATATTTATTATATTTATATATTTATATATCTATATATTTATATATTTAATATTTATATATTTATACAATTTTTCCTCGTATTATAAGATTAGATATTCCAATTATAACTATATATGTTAACTTAAATCTTTAAAATTATATTTGATTCTAATTTTTATAATTAAAATTATGCAAATAATCTAATTACGTATATGTAATATTTATAAATATTAAGAAATTTTACAGTTTAACTGCGTAAAAATGGTTATTGGGTTAATATAAGTTTTATTAAAACTCTGAATTTCAGTAAAAAAATTCATATATTATAAGAAAGCAAACTTTTCGAAATGAATTTTCAAAATTAAAAAAAAAAGTCAAATGTATTTTAGAAGTCTTAAATTCTTTTACCGTAAAGTTGCCTCAAATTGGTTTTCTTGTGATTTGTTAACTGTGTGCAGTATTAAATTATTTTTATCGTATGAGTATTAAAATGTTTCCGCCGATTTTTCTATGCTGATCGGCCCTTGAAAACGTTTTTGGAAAACACGTATGCGGTTCTGTAGTGGATCTTATGAGATAAAAAAGTGATGATCAGTTTTTCATATTACCACGTTGTTTAGGAGTTATTTAGAAAAAATTCTATTCTTTGTTGTTTTTTTCAAAGTTTAATAACTTTGTATCTACTCAATGTTTTCTCATACTGTAAAGTAATTTTGGACTAAAAGTGATTACATTTCATTCTCAAATGATCAAAAGAAAAATAGTAGCACTTGAAGGGAGTTAAATATGAAATAAATGTTTTAAATTTTAAATTTTAATAGTTAGCCGCTCGTGAACTAAAATGAAACAACGTTTATTGAGCTCCACCTATTTTCCACAGAAATAAATAATTTGAAAAAAAATTTAAGCGGTCGAAAGACCTCATTTGACCTGGTTTGAGGAAACAATTCAGTTTTGTACATTGCAGTCGCTCTGACGTTTTGCTGTTTTGCCGTTTTACCTGTTTCATGGCATTTTTTGTTTTTTAAATGGAAGTAGAATGTTTTCCAATATTATCTTTCTGTAATAATTTCTTAAACATTTATTATGCTTTTTGTAAAATATTTTTTATAGTAAAAAAAGTTGAATTTTATAATAAAAAAATTTAATAACTGCAACCACTTATTTTTTTTAATAGAAAAGACTGTTTTAAATTAAAATTATCGTAGTTTTTCACTAATTGAATTAAATGAGTACGAAAAAATTTTAAAAATATTAGAAGTATTATATAAAACATTTATTAAACATAATAAGTGTAGTAAAGCTTTGCGTAATAAATATTTTGCAGAGCACTAATTAATTAATTCAAAATGTTATTTTATTTCATTAATCTTTGTAAAATTAAACAGTCAATTATTTACTTTTCAAATTTGTAACCATATGAATAATTGAATTTACAGCTCCTTGTTAACAGCGTGAGGGAAAAAAAGAAACATTTTTCGTTGGCAAAATTTTTTAAATAAAATGAAAACCTAACATATTGATAACATTATTTAGCTGCAACGTAAAAAATTAAAATTGTTCTGTTAATTGCATAAAATAAAAAACAAATTTTATACTATAAAAAATTAAACGAATAAAAATAAATGTCTCTTAAAAAAGTATTTTGTAGCCACATTAAAGAGAAAATTATAACCTCAACACTTGTACACGTTTTTTATTTTCGCTACTTAATAATAGTTTGTATTCGCAACATTTTAAAAACATTAAATATAAATTGTAGTTATGAATAATGGGTACACAAACTAAAATATTCTTGCTAATTATGTTGCGAAATTATGTTTCATTTTTAAATTTTTAAATTTTAAAATTTGTATATGCAACCCGCATATATATAATATTTTTCTTTACAAATTGCTACAAAGTAACAATTAAAGTTGTTACTTTGGCATATTTTATCTTAATTAAAAATATGCTATTTTGATCGTTTTCCGAACTTTGAACATCCGCTTTTATATATGTGCGGAGCGCGATTTATATATATATACACATTTTTTTTCCATTATGATGATGATTATGAGTGTGTTCGCTACTCTTGTAAAGAAAAGTTGCTTCGATAATAATAAACTATGAGTATCAAAATGAAATTGAATGGTTGCTTAACGGATTAAAAATAAAATCCAAATCGGTTAAACTAGAAAGTGAAGTTGAATTTGAGTTCAACTTTCGATGACGTTTCCAGAAAGATCTAAGCGTTGTGGTGAGAAGAACAATTACATCAATGTAAAAAATCAATCAGTCAAAATATTACTACAAAAAGTCTTAGAAACGCGCGAAAAGCAAAAACAACGTAGCATTTGTAATGTACAAAACTGATTTTTTTTCAAATTATGCCAAATGAGGCTTTTGGACCGCTCTAATTTTTTTCAAAATCACATATTCCTATGTAAAATTAGACGAGAAATTCATAAACGTAGTTTAATTTGATACGAGAGCTTCTAGCCCATAAAATTTAAAATTTAACTTTTTTTTTTTAATTTTCACTATTTTTATCACAAAACCGCATAAATATTTTTGAAAAAACGTTTTCAAGGGCCAATCAACATAGGAATATCGGCGGAACTTTTACTAAAATTATAAAAGATTATTGTAAAATTTTTTATTTTATCTTTTAATGAAAAGCTTTTGAAATTCCAAGCTTATTCAATTTTTAATTTTATTTTTATATTTTTTAAGCTAATTATCTATTAAGCAAGTTATATTCTAACAAAAATTAAAGGAATTAAAGCTAGTTCTAAATTAAGACTTTTTGAATTTTTTTCGCCCACAACCACATTTAAATCAATCCTTAAAAAGTACAGAAAAAATTATCAACACTGGTTAGACGACAATTGGAAAAAATAATTTTATTTTGATATTTTCGATATGCACTGTTGTAGATAAAAAAAGAACAAATATAATTTTAATATAAAAATATGAGTGTATTTAATAGTCTTCAATAACATGATCATTTTCTGATCATCTTAAACAAGAAAAAAGCAATATAGTTTTGAAGGAAACAAAAAGTTAATGTTTTAAGAAAATTAAAATGTGTATGGTTGGAATTTCAGTTTAGATTCGCCCAATAGCGATTTTCATGTATCCACAGTGTTACTAAAATCATGTTCCTAACAGTGACATTAAAGCAATATTAAGCTAAAATTTTTTAAACAGCCGCTTTAGTCCAAGATCAAATGCTACAATTTCATAGTGCACAGTAAGTAACTGAAAGGCGAAAAGAAAATTTTATTTTTGTGTCGTGTAACGAGTGAAATAAACATGATCATTGAATTTGCATACGATTTTAGAAATCGAATAGTTACGAAGCGGGATTTTTCGTGAAAAAATCTATTTCATTTTTATTCTTGATAAAATACACATCACGTTTGTTATTTGTTTTCGTACTCTAAAAAAATATTAAATTCTCTTAAAAGCCGAAGAAACACTAAGTGTGTCTAGTAGTGCTGATTAGAAACGGGCATAAAAAAGCAATGGCAAAATTGATGACTTTTCGATTGTCCCGGATCGATTTATCACCCTGGGGCTTCCGTTTGCAAGGCGGCAAAGACTTCGGCACACCATTAATCATACAAAAAGTAATAGTTTTTTTAAACAAGTACGAAAAATGATTAATTTTCTTCTAATTGCTTTTGAGTGACAACAATTACGTCTTAGTCTCCTTATTGATTTTACTCCGGAAAATTTTATTTTAAGCAACGGAACACGATTTTTCTATCTTGGCACGTTTTTGCAAAATCGAGAAGAAATCTTATTCTTCATTACATGAAAAAACTTTTATTTTAAGTGGTTTAAAATTTATTCAATTCCACACACTTATAAATAATATCATCCAGGCTACAAGTACACTTGTTCAGCAATGTTCTAGTGGAATTATGCAATTAAGACAGTAAAATTAGGCACTCAATCATACTCAATTTTGACGAATTTGACAAATGTTCTCATATGACTAATAACTATAATGGATAAGAGTCTCTAGAAGGAAACTAAAAAAAAATTCTAAATTTTACTTGTAATAAAAAAAACCACCTTCGTTTTTCTATTTTTTTGTAAGGAAAGTTTACAAAAACAACCCACTAGAAATTTTAAAGTCTTAGTCGGATTGGTTATTTTTAGTTGCGAATTTTTTCTTGTAAAAATAATTAGGACATTGAGATTTTACGCAGTACATATTTTACTATATTGAACAAAAAACCTTAACCTACCACTTTTAAAGCTACGACTACTAGTTATTCTAGAAGTGCACTATTCAGATATCTAAAAGAATACAACTTATAACTCATTAGTTTTCGAAACTAATCTTTTCGCAATGAAAAATGATATTGCATTTATAAATAAATATCTTATGAAATAATCTTAAAAATATCTATTTATAAAAAAGAGATTTTCACAAAAATAAAAAAATGTGAAAAACTTGACGAAAAACTAACAATTTTTTTACTAAACTCCGTGGCGAAAATTTAGCTTGGAAAATTCGCAAAGAACATGAAGATTTACGGCAACTATTTAGGCCCTTAATATATATTTTGCGCTAGCTGCCGAAAAACGTGCCAAAAATCTATCTTATTTAAGCGCCAAACAATTTCCTAACGAACTATTATTAAATCATTGAAGTGACTTTAAAACTAATTGAAATTGTCATTTGAAAAATTATTGTTAAGGTTCATGGGAACTCACTGGCGGAAAGAGCCGGCTTGATGGCCGGCGACGCTCTGATCCGGGTCAACGGTACCGACGTGTATAACTTGAAGCATAAAGAAGCCCAAGATATCATAGTTCGAGCTGGCAACTCATTCGAGATCACAGTGCAACGGTTGATTGCATTTATTTAGAATTTAATCTCTTTTCTTCTCTTTAACAAAATTCTTCCGACAGTAAAATTAATGACATTTCTCTAAAATATATTTGTTTAGAGGCGGCTCAACGTGGAAGCCATCTGTGACACCGGTTAATGACCTGCACACGGCTTTAGCTAATGGCGGTCCGGTGACTAAAACATCGTTGGCATACCGGCAAAATGAGTCCAAAGCTTTTGGCAGTGGTCACAATTCCGTGGCTAAACCCTATCCGGCTCAAGTAAGTGTTTTATACTTCAAATCATATGTCAAAAAAATTTATTTTAAACGCTAATACTTTGTACACAATGTCTGAATTGGCTGCCTTTAAAAACCGTACAAAGTAGGTGTTATATGAGACCCGCCACGTTTAACACAATAAACAAGTTTCAAATATTTAGTTGAAAAAAAAACTAAATTGCTTTCAGTTTAATCTGTAAATTAAACTTTAGGTCTTAATATTATTAAAGAACTTCAATATTAGTTTTGAATATGTCGTGTGGTTGACAAGGTGATAACTTTCTGGACATTTTATAAAGAACTAAATTATTACATAGAAATGAGTACAGTAATTGATTCATTTGCCACAAACAGCAAGAAATCTCAGAAATCTCACTATGTATAGCTGTCTAAATGTGTGTTAAAAAGTACTAGACTCCTAATTAGAAAAGCGTAAATCCAGTGTGTGTGTTTTTTTTTACATTTACAATTTTCGGAAAAACTGCTTGCCAAAATATAGTTTTTTCAACTGCCTTAGAGTCTCTTTTTAAGGAATTTATACATGTGTTTGAAATATCTCTTGTATATTTCCTAGAATTATAACTCTATAATTTTTTTGCTTAAATATTAGTATTTTTTCTAATGGAAAAATAATAATAATAATAATAATATTATTATTATTCTCCTCGTTGAATATATATTAATATGTAACGTAAGTCAGGTTCAAAAAGTCTGTCCTGTTCGGGACAGAGTTGAAAAGTATTTTTGCAAACTTACTCGACCTTGTACAAAAACATAGGAGCTGAGTAGTTCTAAGTAGCTATGATTTAAAATTGTTCTCTTCGGGACAGACTTTTTGAGCACGACTATAGATTGAAAGTTTTATTGTTATTTGTAAGTACATTGAGACAAATATTTAGTCGATTTAATTGAAATTATAAAATGGCACTAATTATAGAACATATATGGTAACCTTAAAATCACCAGACATTTTTAGTACTATTTAAATTAGTATTTTACATACCATTTTCATCTTATAATTGTTATTAAAAAATGGTGATTCTATTTTGATCATATATTGATTGTATTTTTTTGTTAATTTGATCCTATTTTTCACTTATTTGCACAAATATTAAATTCAATTTATTTTAGTATTATTTTTGCAAAATAGTGAACTTAAACTTAACATGTTTCTGATCTGAAATTGTCTCGTAAATCGTTTTAAAGTAATCTTTTTGAAAACAATCACCTGCTGAGTCTTCGAAATGACATTTAAAAATAATTTTTGAACTGAAGTAATTTTATGGGACATATAATCAAATAAAGGTATTTTGAAAACAAAATCAGAATCAAATACCTTAATGGACTTTTTAAGAATAAAAAGCACGTTTTCGACATTTTGGTTGTAATAAAAAAGCTTGAGCCGAATGAAAAGTGTTAAAATCTATACTTGTTTTACAAATTTTCTGAAAATCAATTAGGATTATGGACGAAATATCACATTTTTTATCTCTTTTTAATATTTTTTTTTAAAAAAAATTCGATAGTACAAAATACTTTTTTCCTTATTTACATTGATAAAACTACTACTTAATATAAGACTAAATTCTTTTAAATTTCAAGACAAGAGATATTCATGTGAAATTTAGTAGAATTCTTCTATTTTTTACACTATTTATTATTGAAATACCTTTATATATTATAAACATATGTCTACTTGCATCATATATATTTTTTGTTTATCCTGAAATCGTGAAGAATTATTCTTATATTCAATAGATATTTTTATCAGTGTAAGAAATAAAATAAAATATTTGTGCTTATAAATTCAAATAATGTGACGTTCTACACTACATCAGGTCAATTTTAGACTAAATTTACACTGTATTCACTTCATTTTCCACTGTATTGAATAACTTATTGCAACTTATAATTCTGTTTGTGTCATGTACTTTTGTTAAGAAATTAATAATATTCGTTACTTTAAAAGTTATCAAAATTATTACTGAGTAAATTTTTTATGGGTAATACTCTAGATATTAAAATCAATAATCAATAATCAAAGCTAAACTTTATCCTAGTCACTTATGCTATAAATATTAAGAAAAAACCGTTAAGTAATAAAAAAATGTAAATTAATCTCAGCGTAAAATTGTATGTAAGGTGTTATATAAAAGTTTAAATTACTGTGTGTGCATGTGTATATAGTTATTAATGTAAATTAGTCTTTAAATCGGTTTAAGAAAGAGAAATTTCTTTGTAAAGTCATAATTAAGATCTAACGTATGATTTATCGATTTTATATGTCAGAGACAATTTTACAAATCGTAAAAGCGAGAAATTTAAAAATTTTATTATTTCGATATTCTTTTTTTTTTCAAGAAAAATACCTACACAAAGCTATTAATAAAATTAATACTTTTTAATACTTTAGAGAGAAAAATAACACATAAACCATTTCCTTTTTACTTAAAACAAAATTAATTATTTATTTAATTCGAAATTTAGCGAAATGCATAAATCAAAAATCTATTTGTTTCGGTTACGGAATAAAAATCATTACGAATTGGCGGAATTTATTGCAAAACTTAACTAATAAATTTCGCAAATGACTATGTAATTTTATAGATTTTCATTGGTAAAAAGTGCATTAAAGTTTTCTGATTTCGAAGTTAATTTATTTTCAGATGAATGGTACTATTGATCGAAAAAAGTTGATGAATAACCAGTATAATTCACCTGTACCATTATATTCGGACCAGAGTATCGCCGAGACTTTGTCGGCTCAAGCTGAAGTACTTGAAACTGGAGCCTTGGGGTATGTGCTTACTGAAAGTTTTCAGACTGAATAAATCATGTAGAAAATTGCTACAATGAATAAACCTAACAGAAAAGTTCAAAGTTATATGTGCTAAAATGTTGAAATAGATCTAGAAGCGAAATATCATTTCAAAGTTTGAACTGGAGCCGGATCTGAAATTAAAGAAGAACCCGGAAACGATGATAAAACAAAACTTCTAAATCGAACATATTTCTTTCAGTGACAATCGTCTTCTAATATTTTATCACTTTTTTAAAACTTCCTTTTAGTTATTTCATTCCATTAATTTTATTTCTTTGATTGCCTCTAATCTTTATTTAGCTTGCTTAAGTTTATAGCCAACAGTTACTAGAGTTACATTCAGTACCTTACTAAAGCACACAATGAATATGTTTTTACCAAGTAAAGTAAAAAAAAATAATTTTTTTTTTTGGTTTTTTAATAAACTATTTCCCATACTTTTTCCTTTTTGCTATAGTTCTGTGTTAAACACCTGAATGAATCATTGAATTTGAAAATAATTTGGACTAAATATAAAAATATGTATGGTTATATGAAAGTCTAAAGAGAAATCTTTTTCTTATTTTTTCAATACAAATTATATAAAGTCAAAAATGCTTCTGTGTTTCTCTCCTATAGTATACTGATAAAAATGTCTACTAAATATTAAATTAATTTTTTCTAAATTTCTATAATTATTCAATCATAAAATACTATCAAAAAGCACAAAGAAAATACCTCATAATTCTATAATTTCTATTAAAGAAACCAACGTTTATTACTCAATTGCCAAAAAAAAATTGGAGAAAAATACATAATAAACGTGAAAATATACAATTTTGGCTGCACAGAAAAGACACAACTTATCATAATAAAAAAGTTACAAATTTTATTTTTTTATATGTTTTTCTAAAACCTTAACCATTTCTTTGTAAATAATAAAATTTCATGGGGAAATGAAACACGAAAGGGCGCAAAAGTATTTGAATCTATTTAAGTTTATTTGAGTAATTGTACTGAATTCATCCTAGATGAATAAAATAAAATGATTTTTAATGAGTAACAACAATTGTGTAATATGAAATTAAATTTCAACTACATATTTTTAATAATATTATACAAAATATATTTAATAACTTAATAATGTTCTATTCCAGGAATGAAGAAAAAATTATATATACTTATAAAATTTATAATATATTAATATTACATATATAGCTAAAATTCTAGAATAAATAAGTAATATATCTTGAATACAACATAAATTTTATGGAATACTTCTGTAATACACTTTGAGAATAAGAAGTTTTGTCACTGTAATAATATTGAAATTTTTTAATTTTACTTGAATAAAATGTATAATAATTTTTTTATAATACTGAGATGACATACATGTTTTGCAGAATAAATTACCGAATTTCTTTTTTAAAAAATTAACTTGTTTTTTCGTTGATAACTACATTGAAAAAGTATGTAATACACTCAATTTTCCAGAAAAAATTCAATTGAAATATTTATTAATTGAACGGTATCTTTTTCCATACCATATATCTGTAATATTCAAATAAATTTTAGATACTTTTACATTATTACAAAATACATACATTTCCATCATGTAAAAAAACATGTGTACATCATTTTAGCTATACAGGATATAAACATTAGTTTACAAAAACACAAAATATGAAAAAATAGTCTACATACAAAAAACAAGAAAGGAATAAAAACAATATGTGAAAAAGATTTTAATGCGAAAGTTGACATTTTGGAGCAAACAACATTAATTTGACAGAACTTAATATATTAGCAGGACAGTATCTTTAATACAAATTAATGCTTTGTGAGTTGTAAGTTGCTTATGGTGATTCAGGAAAAATCATAATTAATTAACTGATCGCGTTCTTGCAAACAGCTTAAGTTAATGAGTTATTCCAATTTATTTTGAAACGTTTTCTATATGATTTTATTAGAATATTTCTAAACGAAATTTTCCTTGTAGTGTAAATTTCAAAAAGAATGAAAGAAATTACGATTCATCCAATAGTGAAGTTTACAAAATGATACACGAAGAATCAAAGTACGAGCAACAACATCATAATGATAATCGATGTATGTATTTTTTGGGTTTAATGCTTCTTTTCATAATTTGCACAACTATGAAATACTTTGTAGTATCACATTAGTCAATAATGAATACGAATATCAGCACACTTTCTTCGTATAATAAAATTAATAAAAAAGTAAATCATATATTATTTTCATCTTACGTCAGAAATCACCAAGTTTTACTAGTAATTTAAATAGAAAACTAAACAGATAAAATAAACTGGATTTATAACGTCCATTGTCGTTATAATGACTATGTCCCAGAGTCACCGTCATCAATTTCACCAGCTCATATGCAACATCCCATGATGACTTATTGTTAATAATTAATTATTAATGCCCATTTCACCATCACAAAATGTTTAGAGCCAATGTTATACTATTATAAAATAATTGCAATATTATAATTTATACAAATTAAAAGCAATCTCCAGATCTTTCGATGTAAGTGTTGTTTTCTATATGTAAAATAAGTAAAAAGATTTACACAAGAAATGAATATAAATATATCTAAAGCAGTCAAAAAAGGTAATAAGACTTTTTAGTGAAAGCATAATATTATTTTTAAAAAAATTAATATAGATCCACTGAAAGTAAGAAATGACTTTATTTTCACAAATTTGTATAAAAAATCATTAACTTATGTAAAAATTGTTTTAAAACACATTAATAAAATTCATGTATTTCAGAACTTTATTAAAATGAAAAGTAGTTATCAAAAATTTATTTTGTAAACATCTATTTTTAGAGAAATTCGTATTTTCTAGAAAGCAAAACCAAATATTTGTTTATAAAATTAATCAGTTTTTGACTTATAACTCATTTTGGTTGTTGAACATACTGATGAATGTCAAGAGCCAAATTCAGTTTTATATGTTTTATTGATAGGAAGCTCATCTACGTTTTTTAATTTAATCTTACTCTTCTACTATTTCTTAATTTCTTAAGCTCTCCAAATAAGGAATACAACTGGATAATTGTAAATATCAAATGCATAAATTTATGAGTTTTCTAAGTCAAATTGACCTGTAATTGAGTGAAACAATTTATATATTTGACCTAAAATTGAGTAAAATTTGAAAATTATTAGTTTATTTTGAGATAAATTTGACTAGATTTGGCGTATTGGGACATTATAATAAACATATATAAAGTTAAATTATTGTTTACGTTTTGACAATTTATAAATAAAGTATAATATAATTTTATATACTGATTTCATTTCTAATTCACAGTTTCATTTTATTTTTACTTTGGACCAGACATATTAACTGGCCCACAGAAATGTTTACCTCAGGCCTCATGCAGCCCACGGGGTGCAAGTTTGACATCTTTGGTTTACAGCAAAGAAATTAATCATATTGTGAATATTTTATGACATATTAAAAAATTACCAACTTAATATTTTTTTCACTTTGCCAGAATAATCACAGATCACAGTCATAGAATTACTATAGTTATTCTATGATCACAGTATTAATCTTAAGAAATTAATGTTGGTTATTCTGGAAACATTGAGCTCTCTAAACTGAACATTTTCGCTTACATCGAGTCAATGAAATGTTAAATACATGAAAAATGTTGAATTGAACATTTCTTAAAAGCTTCGGTTTACACTGAGATTTTTATTAAATTAATTAAATTACGAACAGAATTAATTCTGCAGTGTAAACGTAGTTTTTAATTAAATACTGGGAATTAATAATAATTCCAAATATTGCAATCCATTTTCTAGAAATTTTCTAATATATATTATACGAAGAAGGAAATAAAAAGTGCAATTAATAGTATCGTCACTAAAGTTGTTTAAATAATAATAATTATAATATTAACATAAAACGTTTGTTCAGTGTATGGTGTTCGACCAGTTTCAGCACCAGAAACCAAACCGTCGCCTGTTCCTACATCGATTCCCACAAATCAAACTCACTTACCTCCCGGTCAAAATATTTGCGCTGATTGCGAAAGATTAATTGTGTAAGTGTTCTAACATCAGTAACAAAAAATAACTATTAATTTTAATCCTTTTACTCGTTGAGAAAATTAACAAAAAGCCTTTAAATTATTTAATAAAAAAATTAATGCTAATCTATGCCAGATGCTTTTTTTACTTTCATACAGTCATAAATAAAGCATGAAAATTGTGCATGTAAAGATCCTCGGCTATTTTTAACTATAAATTGCGCCTAAACGCAGACTTTTCTTATAATTTTAAGGAAAATTAATTTTCCTTGGTGCTGTTTTTCATTTAATTTCTTTTCAACATTAAACTCTTTTATTTTTTTAGCTACTAAAGGAACTCGCCAAACTAACGATGAAAATTCATCAATGGTTTTAAGTCATGAAATTTATGATAAAAAACTAAATAACATTGACAAAAATTGCAACTTATCTCTAACCGTTTGCTATGAATGCAAGAATACTGTAATGTAAGTGCTATTCAAGCTTCAATTAATATAACAAACATATATAAAATTAACGGATATTACCAATATGTAATAAATATTTTTTGTATATTTTTAAACAGGGGTGTATTTGTGCGGATTAAAGACAAAAATTTGCACGTCGAGTGTTTCAAATGTGCCACGTGTGGAAGTTCGCTGAAGAACACGGGATATTATAATATTAATAACAAATTGTATTGCGATATTCACGCAAAAGCTGTTGCTAGAAACAATCCACCGGCTCCAAATCTTATACCAATCACAATATCGCCGTAAGAATTCACTAACTTTAACATTTTAACAAATCAGTTAAATTCTAAAGGAAGGTTTCTCTAGTACATTTAATTCCCATTTCTTTTAAAGTGAAATAATACCAAATCCTGACGAATCAAAATCTACTTTTATCATTTCCAGGCAGACTCTTTAAGACCAGACTTGAATAACATCCAATTTTAATACACACCAAGAAAA
>AGDA01064061.1:0-11477 GCA_000281935.1 Mengenilla moldrzyki | reverse complement strand
TTAAGAGAATTTTTTCTTAGTGCAAATACAAATTTCTTCACATGTCTACACTTAAAAAGTAAACATTCATAAAATAATAGACTTGATTCTTTTTAAAAAATGTCTTTAAATTTTTCAAAAATATTTCGGCTTTGTAATCAGTGTGACGTATGCCTTCAATAAATGTGTAAGTTATTCTTGTATAATATTGAATTTGTTACCGTTTGTAATTACAATATATGTTTTTATAGTTTGGATAATAACTCACGTTTATACACGGTTATAAAAACCTAAAATTTGAAATTTGGGAACTAAGTCAAATAACCATAAAATCTAGTTTCTTCATTAAGTAAACTCGGGTCGATGACTGGAATGGATACCTGAAAATACGTTTGTGTGCTTATCCATATCAGTTATATAACGAAATATATATTAACTGGTTAAACTTAATCAGTTTTTATAGATAAAATCGGCTAATTTTAATAAATAGTAAGGCATTTAAAGCCATTAATATAGCTTTTTTGTGAGTTTGATAATAATTTATTTGGATGGATTAGCACCATTTCTCAATACACTAATGCTTATTATTTTAAGAACAGAAATTATAAATAAAACTTGAAATAAGTATCAAAATGTAATCAAATATGCTTTAAAGCATAATTTCTTATAAAATAAATGTTACAAATTTTAAAATTTAATTTTACGTTACGTTGCGAACCAAAAGTGCGCAAAAAAAAAGATATTCACATAGTCATTACCGGTTTTGAAAAAGTTTATAATGTTTTCAGTCCTGTTTTTCACAATTCTATCAACTGGGAAATTAACAATAATTTTAACTTGTTTGTAAAGCATTAAAAACGAAAACAACTTTGAATTTTAACATTGTCTTAAATTATTTATGGTTCGCAGGGTAGTTTTACATCAATTGTTGAAATTTTTATCAAATTAGTAACATTAATATTTTTATGAAGTGTACAAAACCCCTATTTGCATCATGTTTATAGTTTGGATTCCTATAAATTTGAACTTTAGCAAAACATGTTTTTAATATTTAATTAAAAACATAGTTTTATACGAGTTTATTAATATGAAAATTACTAGAGTGAAACGTACTGCTAAAATATTTTAAATCATTTTCTAATATTAACCGAAAATAATGAGAATTATTTATGAATTTTAATAGGTTTTTTTCTCCTTTGAATATAATAACAATTTTAAATAATTAGGACGTTAACTCTATTATTAATTGATGAAATAATAAGAAACTTATTTTTGAATAATCCATTTTATTTTTAAAAAAATAAATATAAATTTTGTTTAAAAAAAGCGACAGCAGCGTAAAATTGACGTCTATAAATCTTGTTGGATAAAAGAAACTAAATTAAATTAGTGAATTAGAGATATGTTCCAAGATCAATATGAACGATTAAAATAATTATTAGTTTTTTCTCCACTAAATATTGGTAGTTTTTATCTATATTTGAAAATATAAAATAACTTGACAGAAATTTATTATATATACAAATTTTTTTACTAATTTTAGAAATTTAAAAAAATTGAAAAATAGTTTGGCATTTGTTACCAGCTATTTGATTGTCATTAGTAAAAAAAACTTAAACAGAAACATAGCATAAATGCTCTTTAATGTCTACAAAATGTATTTATTAAGATTGAATAGATTGAACAAATATAATTATTAGAAAATGCTGCATAACGTATTTAATTAATAGCTGATACGTATTTCTCGATACACTTTACTGAAGCGCTGGGGCTATATTTACATACATATGTATATACTAAAAACATGTTTTTTATGCTTTTTGGACATATTTAAAAATAATTCAAGATCGACTTAAGTAAATGACTTGAAATTGATAAATAAATTTTCAAAAATTTTTTTTATTTCTGTATAATTTCAAAGTGATAACTTAAACTGATTTTTTAAATGATTTTTTGAATTTTAAAAATACATTTCACTCCCTCCGTAAAAAACTAGAAAAAACAGAAATTTTTCATCTCCGTTTTAAGTGTTTGTGGTCAAATATCTAACAGAAAACTGGAAATGGGTATTTTCAAAACTTAAATTTGTCGACTAGTGCTATCCACGTTTATTAAAGTTTTACTTATATTGTACTAAAAGCACATAAATACTAAAATTGTTTTTTAGTTATTATAAATTTGGTCTTAATTCCTAAAAGTTTCAAAGAATTTTTATTTTTATATTAATTCCTAACGTTAAGAAATTTTAAAAATAATAAATTTTGTTTTACTTCTAAATTAATAATAGTTATGACAAATCACCAGCAATGACAAGTTCAGCATCATCTTATCGCAACACTCAGTCACCTGGACCAATGTCACCAATATCAAATTATTCATCCAGCACGTATCAACATCAGCAACAAGTACATAGACCATATTACAACTTTGAATGTAGTATAGAATATGCAATTAGCTCTTTGTGGCAGCAATATTTTTTTTATTAATATTTTTTTTATGAATCCAAAATATCATAAGTGATATTGATTTTTAAATCTGCCATCATTGCTTCCTTTTTTATGTTTTTATATGAACCTTTTTGTCACTTAGAGCAAATGAGTTTCATATAACACCTATTGCGTACATTCAAGGTATTAAATATATCGATGTGTAAATTGTTCAATTTTTTTAGACAAAATATTCAACTTTACCAAAACCACATAATAATGACACATCATACCAACATCAATCAACGAACTCATCATCAATGTCAAAAACCTATAATCAAACGATGACAACTCAAAAAACATCATCGATGATGACATCAAGAACCTCTGGTAAAAATCGTTTAGAATTTAGTGAACTAAATAGTCCACTGCGCTAACATAAAACAGTCCTAATTAAAATAAAAATAAAAAGTAAAATAATTTTATTCATATGAAGTATATTTTTAATTTAGACGTTAGTTTTTTTATACGAATGTTCTCTGAAGTTGTAAGTAATTTGATAATCTACAAAACAATTAAATGTAAAGTAGTGTTATTCTAATACTAGAAAACTGTTGCAACAATAGGCCCAGAGTGGGTTTGAAAAACGCGAGTTTTAAGGTAAAAGGGTAATTCTTTCCAAAATTGAAAGGTGTGAAAAAACCAAGATACAAGCTCGATAGCAAGGGACTAGTCCATTGCCAAAGAATGGAAGGGAGCTTTAGAATAACCCTTTGCACGCTATATACATAAATAGGTGGAAGAATAATTCTTGCAAAAACTCTATGATAAAATTAAGCCNCAAGAATACTGGTACTATACCAAGGGGGCATCAAAAGATCCTAAAAATGAAAAAATGCTTGTCTTTGATTCATAATAAATGTTTTCCCTCATAAAATTTACAGTGACTTTTTTGTCTTGTATAATTCCTAAAAGACTAATTTATGGCTATAAAGAAAATGCAAAAACAGCCTCTGAAATAAAGTTACAATATTACCCCTTCAGTTGTATCTTGTTATTAAGCAGTTTGGCTTAACATATCATTCTGGCGTTTTAAAATATACTTTCGTAAAGCTTAAACTATAAATAATACAAATGAAGTTAGAATTGTACCCTTCCCATAGATTCACACAGATATAAAATCAATGCACACAAATACATTTCCCTCGTTTTATTTACACCTCTTCGTTTTTTGGCTGTCTGCCTTGTATTTTAATTCTTTTTGATTTTCGAAGGAATCATCTTTATACTTTGAAATGTACGTTTTTGAAGCCGATTTTTTCGTACTACAACTTTTACAAAAATTGAACAATTTTTATAACAAGTGTTAATTTCTAAGTCACACAAATGTTTTAAAACAGTCTTAATCACAGATACAGCAATTTTTATGGCATATTTAAAATAGAATATTAGTTAAAAAGTTTAGTAAAAAAAAGTTTCATAATTCGCTGTTCTAAATCAGCGTAATGAAACCAACAGAAAGTATTTATTCAAGTATGAAATTTTATAAGAAATGAATTTGTTTTTATACAAAAACTTTATCTCAATTAAATTTCTGTTTTAAATATAACACGAAGCATTATACTAAAAGTGCTATGATACAGCTTATAAATTGATGTAAGTATTTAAAAAAGAATAACTATGAAAAATATTGTAAGCTAAAAATTATCTTAAATAAAAGAAATTATTTAATTTATCGAGATTTATTGATATTTTGATAGCGTCAAACGAAATCATACCTAATTATTTACATCGTTTTTTTTTAAATTTATTATTTTTTTTTTGTTAAATTTGACACGAACACCTAGTATTGCATTTAAATTGCCTAGGCGAAGAGGTTAAAATCGGTCGAGTTCATTTCTGAAATGTCCCCGTTTAACTATCAAATTGCCTGCTGTGGGACGTTGGCCCCAAATTAGGAAACATTATTCTAGAAGATATCTGACTTTATATTTCAGCCTAGAATTCCTAGATATAGGAGTTTTCAGACTAATTTAGATAAAATTAAGACACATAGGAAAAATATAATTATTTAGATACTTCATTAAAAGAAGTTGTGAAATAGTCGTAAAATAATCGTACTCAAAGTCAAAATTTAGATACTTTTTATATAATAACTTTGAGTTTATGACTTAAAGTCGCGATTAGATGAATCTGAGTTATATTTTTAAAAAAGTGTTCCATAGTGTTTTTTAAATTTACGTGGTGGACTATGTTATGTAGCTTTTCTAATTTTTAGAATTTTTTTTATAGAAGTTAAATATATTTAAAAGTTAACAATAAACCGGGCTCCTTGAACGCCTCTGATAAGTCAGTGTTAAGATATTTTCCTTAAATTTAGTTTAGTTTACTCTGTGATTTATTTATTTATTTTTTCTGGAAGTTAGAGATGATTAATTTTTTTTCTTTCTTTCTTTTAAATTAAACTGTTAATTTTGTGCTACTTTTTTGTTCTAACAAATAAAAAATAATATAAAATTAAAAGACGATAATGATGAAATGACTAATAATAATGATAGTGACCAAATAACCAGTTTGGAATGTCCTTTATTAAAATCAGAATTAGAAGAAATTGTCTTAAATAATAAAACGTTAAAAAACGATGAAGCATACATTAAAAATATGACCGATGAGGCCTTTATTGCTTCAGTAATCGATAAGATCAGAAAAATTCCAATTGAAAATTACTCGGGGGCCTTGGAGACAAGACGCCACTCGGAAGCCAGTTAGGATCTCGGAATCGAAACGGAACTCGATTTCCATTGAGCCAATTGCTGAACTAACTGAAGAAAAGCCGGATAAAAACGGCAACGAGGTGCAACCGGAACTTGTTCACTTAACCGGTGCTGATACGATTTCAGTCGCATCGTCGTACAGGAGCGGCTCGAAATCGCCGTCGGTACAATTGACGGGATCGGTAAACTGCTTGCTAGGGTTCGGCAATTTTTCTGACTCATTGCCGTATGCTACTACTTTAGTGTCTGAAAATATCGCTCTGAGACAGTCGACTTTGATTAGGAACTTCTTTAAAAACGAATCTTTTGATGTGTCCGTAACTAACACAAATGTATCTGATAACAAATCCCAAACAGGCTTTGGTGGCGGCCGACAGTCGGGCGCCGTAGGTTCAACGCCGAAGCGAGGTCGGGGTATTTTCAATGCGAACATCGGACCCGGTGCTCGGACACCGCAGTGCGCGCATTGCCGGTCCTTTATTCGAGGTCCGTTTATCTCAGCGTTAGGGAAGATTTGGTGTCCGGAACACTTTACGTGCACAACAGCGAGCTGTAAGCGTCAATTGCAAGACTTAGGCTTTGTTGAGGAAAACGGACAACTATATTGCGAGTTCTGTTTCGAGCAGTATTTGGCACCGTCATGCAGCAAGTGTCGTGGGAAAATCAAAGGAGTAGGTTTTTAAATTAATTTATTTGCTTTATTTTACCATTTATTTAAAGTCCCAAATGTGCAATTCTAATCCGATTCAAAGCAATCTAATTTAAACCTTTATAAAATTAACAGAAATTCGAACTTAAACAGATAAAGAACAAAAACTTACACTTTTTGCTCCAAACTGTTTTAGAGTAAATCGATCCATATCCACTTATTTTTTGGGCTTTACGCGAAGTGCCATTTTCTTTTACCTTTTTTGATATTTCCTTTAGAAGGATTTTTCTAGTGTAAAAAAAACTATTTTACCATTATTTTTTATTATTAAGTAGAGAGTGTTTTCCAATTGGCTTAACTACTCAAAATCTTGTACGCATTCTTAAAAACACAACTGTTAATAACGTAGCTTATATTAATAACGTTTCTTAAAGGATCTTAACTTTCATGTTTTTTTGTTTCCTATTTTTATATTCAAAAATTTTTAAACTTTTAGGGGTACAACGTAAAAATATTAAAGAAATACAGAACTAATATTAATAATTAAGTAAAATAAGGTTCCGTATGGCATTATAAAGTATTAAATTCATAATTTTATTCATTTCATTTAGGATTGCCTGAAAGCAATCGGAAAACATTTTCATCCAGAATGCTTTTGCTGCACATATTGTGGAAAGCAATTTGGAAACTCGCCATTTTTCTTAGAGGACAACGCACCTTATTGTGAAAACGGTTTGTAGTCATTCGTTTTATTTTATTAATTTCAAGGCTACCTATTTTATATACAAAAAAGATTGGAATGAATTGTTTACAACGAAATGTTTTGCTTGCGGTTTTCCTGTGGAAGCCGGTGATCGATGGGTCGAAGCTTTAGGCAATAACTACCATAGTCAGTGCTTCAATTGCACGGTAAATATACTTTATATTTCATTTTTTAAATAATTGCTTTAGTTTTTTTTATAAAAACATTTTATTTTTACTACAATTTAGTATGCTTATGCAATAAAAATTTGGAGAAGTTTTTTGTTTTCAAGTTATTTATATCGTTGTTCAAGACAAATTGTATATGTATATACTTAACAATATTCAGTTTGCTCACTAACATCAACAGTCTTAATTATTTTTCCGTATTATATGTAGTTTAAGTCAATATGTATATACGTACAATTAACAAGATATAGAAAGCTTATGACTGTAATTCAGCAATAGTTGTAAAATACCTACAACCATTGTTCTCATAGTACACATCGTTTCACTATATACACAATATTTATAACCCATTGAATTGACAAATAATTTTAAATCTTCTGCTATGGTTCTTCCCTTAAATATGTTTTTTTTTTTAAATAAAAATATAAATTATATAAAATTGTAGGAATTATTATGTCACTTATTTTTAATTAAATTATAAAAATCACAAACGCAAATTGGAAAAGGTTATTTCTAAAAATTTCTCCAAATAAGTTATAATAAAATTGGAATTAGATGTAAACTAAGTCAGCTATACAGTAGAAAAATTAATTTAACGTTAAAATAATGTAAACAAAATAAAATTACACTTTAAACAAAAACTGAACTTAATTTACAAATGCTTCCACTACTCAGTTTGCTTATGTCAAATAAATTCTATTTTACTTCGAAAGATGTGCAAAAGAAACTTAGAAGGACAAAGCTTTTTCGCAAAATCTGGACGTCCGTATTGCAAGCAACACGCTCACTGAACGATTTTCGACACGACGCTTTCAAACTTTCAATTCATTATGGCCAAAACATGAAAATTATACAAAGAATTGTTAAAATAATACAAAATGCCTAATATATTATTTATTTAATTTATATGGTTTTGTTTTCTTTTTTTCAATTCATTACAACAAGACAACAACGCATTACAAACTTTTTATGAAAACATTTAAGACCAATTAAGATACTGCTTTGGTTAAAGCTTCAGCAACTTCTACAGCAACAGACGCATCTGCTCTCGCTTCATCTGTTGTAGCCGAACTAAGCTCACTTTGTGCTTTCGATGCGATTTCTCGAATTGCTGAACTATCCAGTTGTTCAACTTCACAAGCTTCTTCAGCAAGAATCTTTTTAAAAAATATATATATGATTAAAAAAAAACTGTTTAATAGACAATGAGTCTGAATTGCTAATAAGTTAAACAATTAGCATTAAAAAATATTTCAACAATAAATACATTGAATAAATTTAAGCCATTTTTCAGCTAAATGTATGATTTTATAGGTGTATAAAAAGCTAAAAATTCGAACACTTAAAAAATAAAAATAAATAAAGTAACATATTTTTAAACTGATATTTCTAGACTCTTTTACCACTACAATAAATGAGATATTAGTTAAGAAAAATTGAGAATAAAAAAACGCAAATAATATAAAATTCAAAGAAATTACAAGAAAATTTGTTAAAAAGCAACAATTCATTAAATTATGCCGATTATATTTACCATTATTACTATACCGTCACATACAAAGAGAATTTGTAAAGTATTAAATGAAAATATATGTTATTAACTTAGGTAAAAACATTTTTCTTATAATTCATAAAATTGTAATTGTACATTTATTAAAATTATGCATTTAAAAGTTCGTAAGTTCATGTGATATTTACATGATATTAAAGAGAAATTAAATAACTTCGAATAAAGTACATTAGCATCTGTTTATTGAGTATTTTCATTGTATCTAAGTTGGATTCTTTTAACATCTACTGTTTGGGAGTTAACTCCACTTTTATCGTTGGATTTTGAAATTTCTGCTGGATGACATGTGGCTGAGACTTAATTATATTTAAATGACTGAAAAATGTATGCTGCCGCATAGAGATTTTAAAGGATATTTCTGATATTTCTGAAACAAAATTTATGTAAAAAGAAACCAAAAAACTTTTTAAAATTAATCGAAAAAGACAATGGAGATCTTAATTATAAAATTTTAAAATAAAACATGGTTAAATTGTTTATTTTTAAATTTATTATATTTCATATTTATATGGTTACACTGTAAACAAAAAATTTTATTTAATATTTTTCATTCCATATGAAACCCGTGTAAAGCCGGGCGGGGCAGATAGTTACTATACTAAATAAAACTTATAAAATGATATTTATTTCACATAAAAAAACCTCTTGAATTTGAAGAGTCAACTCAATACTCATACATAACTCGCTTGACGACGTTATGTTTATAATCTGAATTATATAACCATTGTATAATAAAATGGACGTTACAAAAGTTATCTTACTATTTTATAACAAAGCTAGTATTGCAAAAATTTCAGTAACATAACTCAAACATATGCAAAGCTTATTTTTTATGTTACTGTAATAAGAACAAAGTGTGTGAATTAAACATGACGGTACAATATTCCATTAATGTTGATGTTATATAAATATGAGATATGTTACATAGCTTACATTGTCATGATAAAACTGGTCAAGCGGAAAGCGATTATAATTTCTAAGATATTTACTTGAACACTTGAGTCATCGTTGATGGTGACTGTTCCAGATGACACAAATATTTTCTTTTCCGTTCCACCGTTCTCGATAACAGTAACAACGCCTGGCTTCAACACCGCAAGCGTTGGAACATGTTTAGCAAGGATGCCGAAGCTTCCGGAAAATGATGGAACATCAACTTGTTTCACCACGACGTCGTTATAAAATATTTTATTTGCGGCTGCAAATGTTAGTTTCATATCATTTACGTCCGATTCAATACCCGCAGCGGTTGCGTAACATCGATTACATCTTGGCCGAATCTTTCGCACTAAATTACATACAGCTCGACTTAGTAGCATTGTAAAAGTAACAGACAAATTTAACAAGTAGCGTTGTCTATAATTAGCCTGAGATTACTGATAAAACGCAAAAAATGATAACAAATTAATTAATTCCAGAACACAGAACAAAAATATATTTAGTTAATTTTTTTGTTTCCCTAATTAAAAAAAAAATACAGAAAGTACACCATTTACCGCTTAGAATATATTTTTCAAATGATCAGAAACCGGCAATTTTTTTAAAAAACTACATTTTTTTAATAATGTGTACTGAATTGCCGTTTTTAAAATTTGAAAATAATTTTGGCGCGATTTTTAAAAAGAGCGGAAGTTTTAATGCTGTTAAATATGGATTGGCCGTGGCAGTACAATTTCCCTCCGTTTTTTACAATGCAGCCGCATTTAGAAACGCGCCGAAAACAAATTGATGCTTGGAAGCAGCTGATATTGGACTATCATCGATTTCATAAAAAGTACACGTTGGAAGTGAATGGTGCTCTTAATAGTCCACTGTTTAATAATGAGCAAATCAGTCGAAAATTAAACTCTGATTTCGTTACGGTGCTAATGAACGAATTAATAAAAGACAAAAAAGTGATTCAAAAATCGAGTTCACAGTATGAAATTTTGTGGTATTCGATTGAAGAATGGGCTAATATTGTATACAATTATGTGAAAACGAACAGCTTTTTTAATTATGTGTGCACATTTTATGAACTAACGGAATCCGATCAAGTTCAGAGCGAAGAGTTTTATAAAATGCCAGAGGATTTGCTAATCAAAGTTCTAAAGCATTTGGAATCTGCTGGAAAATGTGAACTAATTTTATTCGATGAAAATAAAGGCGTTAAATTTTTCTAAAGAAAATATCCTGAAAATTTCGCATCTATTTTTCTAGTGAGAATATAAAATGTAAATTTTATAAACATTCTTTCAGAATCTGGTTTTGGATTCTTAAATTATCTGATAGACTTACAAAAATGTTTACAAATCATCTTTCTTAGTTTACAAAGAAAAGTATGATTGTGATTTATCAAGTCGAATGTATTTTATAAGCATAAATAAACGGAGAAATATATATAAAAATGGCTCAAAATTTAGTAATCAAAATGATGTTTATAGTAAAAACATACATTTAGAATAAAGTTTAAGACCGTTTACACAGTACAATACATCCATATCATACTGAGGAAGTTTATGAACTTGGCGAGTGTCTTGCTTTTAATTATGAACAAGAAGCTACATACCAAATTATATTCCTAATACCATTGTTGAAAAAATTGAATTCGTATTTATAACATTGATATTATAAGAGCATAATGATCGCTTAAACATTTAATGAAATCCTCTACTATACGCATAATGTAGAATCAGGTTGTTTGGGGTTTAGACGAGCCTCTAAAATGGGTACGACCTCTTTGGATAAAAAATATCTTATGGTAGCTTTAGTCGTATTATTCCATTTGTCTAATAAAGTCCCTAGTTTATTCAAAGTGTTACTGGCGCCAACAAGTGCCTTTCGTTCGACACAATTCCATATTAACACTAAGGTTACGATTACTCCACGTAACACAATCGACCGTGCGATTCACATTTCTACTTTTAGTGGGAAAGATGGTTTTCAACGTGACCTTGAAAAATCGTACCAAAGCTCAAACGTAATACAACACACGTGCACATATGCTGAATACTCGAACGGTTAAGCAGTCTATTATTTGTCCAGTTTAGGGGCCAATGATTATATAAGCATAACAAACGTACACTGAGAGAAGTTGTTAATAAATGTATTTATTTATCGAGTTTTATTAATTTATAATAAAAAATTGACGAAAAATAAATTAATTTTGT
>AGDA01064059.1:0-11479 GCA_000281935.1 Mengenilla moldrzyki | reverse complement strand
AAAAAATAGGATGTTTCAAATGTGAAACCGAAACAAATTGAGAAACTAATGTTAGAAATGATTACTCTGTAGGATCTTCCACTTAAACATGTAGGTATCGGTTTCAAGCGTTTAATATAATTCGCTTTACTGAATCATCAGTTGAAAACCCGCCATTAAATATAATTTTAATACATTAAATTCATTGAATTTATTATAAATTTTACAATAGTTTTTTTTTTTAAATATATTACCTCAATAATTAACTTCGACTCCGATTTTGATAAAAATTGAAAATTCAACTCCGACTCCGACTCGAAAAATTTACCTCCGTAACATCCTTAATATCTATATTGAGATTGGAAAATTACCGAATTGTTTAATTGAATATTTCAAGGCGCCCTAATGACGGCATCGCGGCTTCTCATGAAGCCGAGATGTACGCTTTGGGAATCACTGATTTAAGTGAAAAGCATGCGTTTTTGCTATGAAAACAGCGTTATAATTTTCCTACACTAATCTATAATTTTTACAACTGAAATACATACAAGTGAGAAAACTTCTATTTAAATTTGAACTATATGAATAAAAATACTTAATGCAATTAGTAGATTTTTGCGTTTATTTTCGGACAAAAAAATTATTATGATAGTACCTGTCTTTTCAGTTTAGGTCATTTACCGCAGTATAAAGAAAAATCAACTACTATGAAGGAAATACCATTAGGTATTTTTACTTATCCTGTGTTACAAACTGCTGATATACTAGTACACAAGTTAGTATAATAAGAAAGTAACCTTATTTTATTATAATATTCTCGTTTGATTCGTTGAGGCAGCACATCTCTTTTCTGATATGAAATTGAAAAGGGTGTTGAATTATTAGCAAGCAACCTTTTTCAAGTGGAAAATATAGATTTTTTTTTAAATTTTAATTATTTATTTTTTGATTGGCAACTATTTCTAAATCTAACAGTATTCATTAATTGTGCGATAATTCATAAGAACCAAAGTTTTATAATTGAGTTATGGCAAAAAATTTTCAAGTAAATATCACCTAAACTAAAAATCTCTATTAAAAATGATAATTAGAAAGAAAGTTTTTTAATAAGTTTTTTTATTTTTTTATATAGGACTTGTTTCAAAAGTGAACAGATCACTGATTGCTCACGTTTTTTTTCCAAACCCGTTAATATTAGTATAAAATTTACATATACTTCCTTCATTAATAAAAGCTTCTTCACTTCAGTATATAGACAATGATATTCTTCATACATTCCTTCAAAATTTACAAATTGAGTAATTAGTTATCTGCTCACTTTTGAAACAAGCCTTATATCAGTGTTTCTCAACCTTTTTTTCCTTAAGTCCCCCTAAAAATAATTCAATTTTGCTTCATTAGTATTAATTTTATACAGTTGAGCTTGATGCGTAGATCTTATTAATATAAGTAAACGTATATAAACAATTTTAAAAATTAGAATAAAATTTGCCACTTAAAGTTCACTGAATTTGAATTAAATTGTTACACCAAATCTAACGTATAATAAAATATAAATTATATTTTATTTGCTTAAGTTCATAACTAAAGCTCTATATTTAAATAATTTTTTTATGTAAAACATCTTAATTTCTAAAGAATTACCTATATTTTTATCTATTTATCATTCAGTTGATTAACTTAATTTTCTACAGAGCAACAGATGTACCAGTAGGTGACGATCAGATTCAGCATTTACAACTAGCTCAAGAATTATCTCGAATATTTAACCGAAAGTTCGGTTTAACGTTTCCAATACCGAAACCAATGATTTTAGATAATCATTTGAATCGTGTTCGTAGTTTACGAGACCCATTACGTAAAATGTCAAAATCTGATCCTGACTCTAAAAGCCGTATAGATTTAACAGATTCGGAAGATTTGATATTTAGCAAAGTAAAGAAGGCAGTTACTGATTGTACTTATGATGTATTAAAAAACTTTATTATATTGGATCTTATAAATGTTTTTAAGGTTTATTATGATTCAGAAAATCGACCAGGAATTTCCAACTTAATTAGCATTTATGCTGCATTTTCGAACAAGTCTATTGAAGACGCTGATAAAGAAGCACGTCAGTTAACAACAGTCCAGTAAGATAATACTTGTATTCAAAAATTTGACACTAATGAAGAACAGTGTTTCAAAATTACATTTTTTAATGCTAAGACGATTTTTTACTATAGCGGAGTTTAAAAGTGAATTTTTTTACAAAAAGGGGAATTAAATTATTAAGGCATTCGTGTCCAATGAAGCGATATCGCGTCACTTAAAGTTCTTTAATTGTTTATAGATAACGATAATTATCTTACAATCGGTTCGGGGAAGTGTTAATAATAAGCATTTTTTACAATAACTATTCCATATTAAATATTATTAAAACATAAAAATTAACGCGGGCTTGTTAAGCTTCGACTTTTCGCTATATTTTTTGAAAATTAAAATAGAAATGAAAAAAGGGCCGGGCGGCATCGTGTTAAAAAATTAACTCATCTTTACTTTCTGTCCGCTGACATTTTTTTTGTTGCTTATTTATAACTATTTTGTTCTCTATTAACGTTGTTAACGCTATTAACATTCATTTTCAAATTTAGTTATTAATAACAGAGTTAAAAATCCAAAAATTGCCTTCAAAATCCTGCTTTTTTATAGTAGTGTTCCTTCAATATATGTGAAGATAGTTTTGTTCGACGAAGAACCTTCTGTAAAAATAGGAATTTGAAAGCAATTTTTGAACTTTTGGTCTCCGCTATTGGCATCCAAACTAAAATTTTACATGTGAAGAGCAAGTGAAGATTCTAAATAAGCAAAAAATCGCCAGTTTGCTGAACGTAAAGAAGAGGAAAATATCTTTATATGATCTGTGAATAATAGAATAATAAAATTCTTTTAAACTAATAATGCATAAGCTATTTTTTTCATTTCTATTGTATTTTGTAGGAAATTTGAATTTTACTTTTCCTCAACAATATAGTTTGTTTGTCAGCATTTCGAGTTAATCTGTTTAGTGTATTTTAAGAATATTTTCCTTTAAAGAAAATTCATTCTTTTACGCAGAACTTACATAAAAATAAAAACATAAGTTTAACTTAAGTTTACAATGACTAACAACATAGTCTAAAGAAAATATGACATTATTAATGTCCAACAACATTTTTTACACTTTTTTTGGTGGCAAATTTGAAATGCACTATGTACTTTATTTTAAAAAATCAGTTTTCAGATTTAAAGAATTGGTTGCTTCAACTTTGAACAGTTACCTAAATCCAATTCGTGATGAAATTACGTGCTTATTATCAGATCCCGGCTATCTTGTTGACATTTTGAATTTAGGAGCCGAACGAGCCTTTAGTTTGGCCAATGAAACTATTCATGAAGTTCGTGAAAAAATCGGTATTAATTTAAATCACAATTTAAGCGCTAATCACAATCAGCAAATTCATCGTAGTTAATTGTCTTTTTTCGTATTCATTGAAATTATAGTCTTTTAAAATGTTCAAAAAATAAATAACAATTCACGAAAGCTCAAATCCAGCCGCTTGATTAATGGCAGCTTTTAGTTTTTCTCTAAGTGTATTTTCGTCTTTAATTACTGGTAGTTTCAACAAATTCAAACAGGTACTTGCGGTAGGCATCCGATTTTCGTTTTCTACTGATTGTATGCAAAATGGCGGGTTCAATTCCTTGTAAAAAAAAAAACAATTATTATAGTTTTGGCATCAAATGCCTAATTATCAGGAAATGAATTCACGTATAGTTTTGTTACTTTAACCCTTTCAAGACCATGAATGTCCAAGACTAAGAAAATATTACCAGAAAACCATAACAGGGTGTATAGGTTTCCTATAATTTCACGGGAAAGATTTTACCCTATGGACCATAAACAAAAAGTTAGGTTCATTATTTCGGTATTTTATTTATTACTTTGTAATATAAAAAATATAATTATACTTACCAAATAATATAAAACACGTGACAAAATACAGTTATTTTATTTTCCCAAGTTCGAAACACTTTCAAAGTATTATTAGTTCAGCCCGCGAATGTTTTGGTTTTAGCACAATAAAGTTTGACAGTTCTTTTATACGTTCAAAAAAACATTTGCCGCCTTGGACATACGTTTTATTTTAACATTCAATAAAAAAATATCGATTCAATAATAATTAAACAATTGATAACGATTTTTGTAGAAGGGAAAAATATTTCCCTTGGTAGTGAAAGGGTTAATTAAAATACTATTATCACTATTTAATATAAAAAAATTATACGAACAGAAATAGATTATAGTATATTGTGATCAACATTATTAAGCAGACGTTTACAGAAAATGCATATATAGCGTTATAATATTGTTTTTTATTAAAATAATTTCAAGAATTTTATATTTCATAGAATAAATTTTAAAATGTTGAATTAAAACATTAGTTTTTATTCAAAGAAAAAAAAATTAATAAAATCGTTTAACTTTTAATTAAATTCTTTTCTTGATTAACGTTGACACGAAGCCTTTTGCATTTTGTTTTAGAAAACAATTATATGAAAACTAATTTATACTACATCTTCCATTCCGTATTAGTAAAATATTATTTGCTACAATAAATGTAAGTATATTTTCTAATTTATGTACGATTTATCACTATGTCGTTAATTTTCATATAGATGAACATGAATAACATTTGCAGATACGGAAAAGAGATAGAACGTAAACTGTGAATCAGTCTTTGGCCGTTTTTTATAACCAGTAATTTTTATTAAAATAAACCATCAATTCCCAACCTGCGTTGCACCGTAGATTTCTTAAGGATACTCAAAAAAAGTAATGACTGTAAGAATTAAAAAAATTCTCTAAACAAAATCTTATTGTTGTCCTGAAAATAAATTATTTTCAAAATTCTTTTTGTTAAATACAATTACAAAACCAAAAACTTTTTAACATTAAACTTTTGTTCAGCAAAAAAAAAAAATGATGATATGATTTCAGTCTACACCCATAATATAAAGTATCGAAATGAAAAAAAAATTATATAGTGATTAGGAAAGAGGGATACAAATTATACAATTGACTTGAAAAGGGATACAGTAGTTAAAAAAGGTTGGAAACCGCTGAAATAAACAATAAAGCAAAAAAATTAACAAGAAATTACATATATTTAAGTTTTCATTGTTTTTTACAGATACCGTGAATAAAAATAAAAAAGTACCGGACACGAAATTGTTTAAATTTGTAAATTAAATTTAAAGAAAAAATTTTCATATAATTTTTGATTATTTATGCTACTTTTTGCTAATTTCATATACATTAAGGAAATATTTTGTTCATTTATAAATATAATTCAATTTTTTTTTTTTTTTCACGATAAAAATACTCACTGTCGTATAACTTTTGGCAATATTATCAATTCCCATTTAAAACTTACTTTAAAACCTAATAAAGGTGATCTAGAGCAGCATGTTACGAATTTCAATAAGCGTTTTTTATCAGCTTCACTAAATGATTCAACAATTTTCCAAAACATTTGAATTGTTGGATGTTCAAAGGAAAATTCACCTAAATACAAAACAAAATTATACGCTTAAAATGTGATTTTTATATTACACTTTTTAAAAAATATAATAATTTCATGGATGATTTTGATTAAAAATATTTCGTCAATTTTTAATTTTAATTAATATTTGTATTTTATTGAAAAAGACCAACCACATTTTCTATAAATTCAAATTTTTTTCGTTAAAATATTGTTGACTTAAAAAAAAAGTACGCTTTTGGGTTTAGAAGGAATTTTTCATTCAAATGTTGTAGCAATTTGTAGCTGAAATGTAACAAAATATGTTTTCAAGGCGAAAATCGAACGATTGTGAATCATAATAAAATCATGATCATTTTCAATAGGCGAGAATTAGAATTTCTCATCCTCAATACGATATTTGAATAGAAAAGAATATGCCAAGAGCTTTGTTATGAGTATTCCACTATAGTTTGTTCTAAACGTTGATATTTAGTTGAATAAAATGCTGTTTGACAAAAAAAATAGTTGATCAAAAGTTCCAAAACGATAAAAATATTCTGTAGTGAATTGAACCTGTCATATGGATTATAGATAATAAAAATTTTCTAATATCTCAAATGTAACAATATAAAGTAAAATAAGATTTAAATGTGTAAAAAAAGAAGACAAACGTATCAAATTATTTTTAAAACCTGAATAGTTAGTATGTTGTATTAAATCTGATAAATTCATTTCTGCATCGTTTCCGCTTATTAACACTTGTAGTTCTCGATGATCAAACATTTTAAGCCAAATTAATGGTACAACACTGTTAAGACCCTCACGAAACGCCATACATTGCAATTTTAACTGCTTGTTTAGCTTTAAATCGGCTAATAAATGGATATATTCAAATCTGTTAAAATTTGTAACTGGAATATCGTTTCCATTTTGTTTGAGCTCAATAACCTAAAGATAAAGTTGGCAAAATAATAATTTTTTTTTTCATATTTTCACCATTAAAATATATATATTACAAAGTAAAGCTGTTATTCAACATATAAAAAAAAAAATTGAAAACTTTGAAAACACATGTAAAATAATCTTTAAATAATGAAATTTTGATGCCTAAAAATTCTAAAAAATTAAAAACCTACATTTGGTTATCTAATATTTAAATTCAACCTATCTACTGTTATTAAAATACATTAATTTCATATAAGAAACTTTACATTTATTGGGTCAGTAATTTAATACAAGAATGGGGGAATAGTTTCCTAATCTATAAAAATTTAAGAAAATTTGAAAAAAATTTAGATTTTTAGTATTTGAAAATTTGAATTTTATAATAAATTTATTAAAGAAAAAAAAGTTCTAACTGAATATCAAATCGTATAAGTGTTACTTTTTAATATTTTTTTATATTATTTACTTTTTATACTCGTTTTTTCCCAACTCGATCTTTTCAAAAAATTTTAATATATGAAAAGTATAAAAAAAACCTTAAATTAATTCGTAAATTCTATTTCAAATCTTTAAAATTAACCACTTACTCGTGTTTCGCCAAAATCATTTGACGTAATTGAAAAATCTAAGCCTAAATCTTGAACATCTCCTGAATATTCTTTTAAGTAAATGAGATTTTTGTATAGTAATGGATCCAATGTATTTAAATGGTAAGTTTCGACACGCTCGTTCAAAATTTTAGCCAAGAAGAATTCTGCTAGTGGTAAATCTAATAAAACATTTTCAAAAATAGCCTAAATTAAAGAAAACAATTAGAATTTGAAATCTAAACAGAGACTAAAAATGTTACTCTTTGCACATACATTAAATTATTACCTAAATGTTATTCTTTAAAAAATTGTAAAAATCTCTAATATAAATGTATTTTATAAATTTCGAAACAATTGTAGTCCCTGTTTAAGAAATTATTAAATTAGCTTTACTTTTCCAACCATTCGCCCAATAAAATGATAATGTTTTACATATTCGTCCATTAATAGATGCACATTAGGATTAGGATACAAAGTATTATCATTTGTTAATAAAAAAATCCTCGATTTGAATCGAAAGCTGTTTTTATCAAATCGTTCATAAACTCCTTAAATATTCCTCCGCCATCAATGCCTGCTTCCTCTAATCCAATAGGATTAATAAACTTAATACGAATTCTTTGTCGTAAATCCGGCTCTAAAATAAAAATTTCAATAATGCAATCTCTATAATAAATGTGAACCATTATCTATAGAAAGCTTATCAAATGCATCTTCGTATAAGTGAGATCGTCTGATTGTTATCAACTTATTTGATAAAAAATTAATATTATAACGTAAATTCGAGAATGCCGATGTACATAAATCATTTAATAATGAAACTCGTGTGTTGAAACTTATTAAAAACGGTATTTCCTTTAAAACAGTTAATGATCTTAACTCTGTGGTCGTTAATGGCGGCAAAACATCATCTAAAATTGAAACAATTATTGTAAAAATTTTATCACTAAGCTTATTAAATCGATTCATGACATTGTCTTCTGATAATAATTAATGTATAATTAAACACATATTAACGTCTGTCTGACGTTATTGCTTCACTTCTGTTAAAACAGAAGGGACCATTCCAAATCGGTTGATAGGCCACGTAAAAATTTAGTAAACTGAGGTAGTTCGCATTTCAAAATAAAACAATAATTCAAAATATTTTTTTACTTTGTAACTAATGTGACACTTGTTTTGTATTTTACTTAAGCTTTGTTTAATATCAAAAAATAATTTAGTCAATTTTATTGCTCATCAGAGCGTTTTAATATTAAGAGGAAAAATTATAAATATACTAACAAAGCGTACTGTAACGTTGCAGTTCGCGCGTTACCATATTGCGTAGGAGATTTAGCTAGTATAAAATACATAGATTGAAACATTTGAAAATAGTGAGTTAGTGATGTCAGATGTAATTAGATTATTTTAGGATAATTTTAAACTGCGAAATTTTAGAAAAAGTAACATAATTTCATAATTTGTAAAGTTTGTTGTAAAAACTATAGGGGTTTCTACGCTAGAAAAAAATGAACAAACGATGCCGAAATTTATAACAACTTGTTTATTAAATTTTAAAAACATGTATCGATGCTTATTGACTGTTAAATAAACATGGCGACGTTGAAAACTGTAATGGTGTTGTATTTATATCGTGATACAGATTAATCGTACATAGGATGCATTCACTAATTTAAGGATTTTACATTTTTTGAGCAACGTAAATGGTATTTACTATACATTCTGTGCTCCAGTACGGAGGAAGACTACAAGTTACCATAGTCGTGTTCAAAAAGTCTGCCCGAAAAAAACAATTTTACGTTATAGCTACTTGGAAGTACTCAACTCCTATGTTTTTGTCCAAGGTCGAGTAAGTTTATAAAAATATTTTTCAACTCTGTCCCGAACAAGACAGACTTTTTGAACACGATTCATGATGTATTTTTTACATATGATTTTCGCTTTGATTATAAATTAAGGGGTAAATTACGCAATTAAACATTGGTAGGCCATTTTTCAGTGCGTAATTCGTTATTACCTATAATATTTGTTTATGGAAAATGCCGTTTTCGATTCAAACGTGATGCATATAAAAAACTTAAAACGTCAACACTTTAATCTAAATCAATAATGAGAGACAGAACACACAGTAAACACCATTTTGCTTTACTCAAAAAGTGAAAAACCTTTAAATTAGTGAATGTAGCCATGATGTACGTGTTTAATTTTTGAATTTTGTTCCAATTTTTTTTGCGTAAAGCCTCTATTCATTTTTCCTCTATGGTAAAAAATAAAATTAGAATGCTTTAATACCAGAAACAATGTGTCATCAATAATAATTTTGAAAAACACGGCTTATTATCCAAAATTCAAATACTGGTTGCAAAAAATCAATGATCCATTAAAATGTAATGCATGACATGTGCATATTATAGCTGAAAAAATTAACTTCGCCATTTGAAAACCTCAAGCCACTCTAAACATATAGGAGCTATAAAGCAGGGATTGTCAAATTTTTAGTCCTTAGGGGCCACTTAGTTAGCAAAAGTAGTTCGCGGCGACTATAACTACGCTATAAACTTTTATCATTTTAAAACGTTATTTTAATTGGTCCAAATATTTCAATCCTAAACATTGAATCTAATTCAAGATTGTACTTAAAAGTGTTGTTATATTTTCAAGTATACGTACATTTTCAAAGATAAAATTTAAATAAAAGCAAATTGTAATTTTAGCTTTACGGGCTACCTTTAATATGTTTGCAGTCGACCAATTGACTGTGGTCGACGTATCGGTCACCTCTGCTATAAAGAATGTGACCAAAATTTTACATATATAATTACTTTTAAAAGTAAATTATTATTCGATAAAAAATATGACAATTCATGAGAACTGAATAAAACAAAAGGTCGATACAACATATCAAAAGCAATGTCGTTATTTCATGTATATGTGTACATAAAAATAATTAAGAAATCATGATTTAAAATTTACTAAAATGACCAACCTTCAGAATCGTTGACAATACCCTGGAATGGTACTAATTTCTTGGATATGTAGTCTCTTTTCAAAAAATCGTCAGAGATATTAACAGACTTCGAAATCCAAAAATTGTTACTAGTAAAGTTCAATCGTAAATCTAAACTGTACAGTTTTTTCAAGCAATTCATGCATGAGTAGTATAAGTGAACGATTTCTGGTGACGTGTAAACCTTTAATAAGTAACAACAGAAAAGCTTGCATCATAATTTTTTTTAAAGTAATTAAGTTACATTTTTTCGATACATTGGAAACGAAATGTCAATTAAACTCAAGCATAAAGCTTTTATGGTAAAAGCAATAAGTTGCAACTCATCTTTGGAGAATAATGACTTGATATTTGAAGAGTCTGAAATCAAACTATTAGTTCATTCTAAATTTAGATAAGCAAAAATTACCGAAAAATGTGAACTTTGAAACGAAAAACGAAAACATGTTACAAAACACGTCTAGCATTACATGTGATTCGTTAATTTCCATCATTAGCGATTTTGTTTGCTCGATCAGTTCGCCACTATGAACTTTTAAATGACTCCAAAGACGATACTGAAACGTTTCATTCAATGCGATCGTTAACAACCTGTTTCAAAATATCTTATGAACTTAATTATTGTTCAAAATTAGAACACGTACTTTGAGTCGAACATCGAATTTTTTCGCACCAACAGAATTTTATAACAAATTTCAGTTAGTAAATAAATATTTTCAGCACTCGGATTTTCCTCGAAAAACATTAACAACTTCTTAATTCGTACCTCGTCGTTAAAACATTCGATTATTTTAAGAATTTTATCATCGTCTTCAACTTGCATACAATTTACTGTTTCAGTTTCATCACTGTCGTCGGAATCATTTAACAAGTAATTTAAATTTTTTATTAAACTGCAAACTTGAAAGCATGCTATTATCTTTAAGAACAACGAATAAGATGCTGAAAAATATTTGTTAATTTTCTTCAATAAGTTCAATGTAAATGTTGATTTCTTTGAAACTAACTTAAACGTTGTTCTCTGTTCTTAAATTCCTTTAGCATTACGGAATATTAAATAAAATATACAAAGAAATGTTTTCAAGCATGAAATTTTGATTTTGATCACATTATTCTCAATTGATAGAAACCATTTTAACCCTTTGTAGCCCAAGATCATGAAATACTTTTTTTCTGGAATAACAGGTTTAAACGAATAAAAAAATACGTATTTTTTTAAAATTAAAAAAAAAATTCTTATTTATTTGACCCTTTTAACAGAAATGTTACAAATATATAAAGTTACATTTTTCACATAAAAAAACAAAAATATGCCACGCTAATAATATATGAGCAAAATTATTCACTTACCTATAGGTTTCGACGGAAGAACTACAATTTTACATACTTTTATTGTTTATTTTTATAAA
>AGDA01064049.1:0-11593 GCA_000281935.1 Mengenilla moldrzyki | reverse complement strand
AAATCAGTTGAAGATGCATAAACGTTGCAATGCTCCTTTTATGCAAAATTAGCGTGTAATATGAATTGCCAGCTTCAATGAGCGTTGCATGAAAGTTGCATTTCCGTTTCGGCAGATTTTCGCGGTAATCGGGAACGTTTATGTAACTCTTATACAGCATTCCTACGCCGGTAGAGTTGTGTCTTAGACGCAAGTTAAGCTTTTTACGACACTAAGCAACACTTATGTAAATAAGAGAATTAAAACTTTAGATCTTAATCTTTATACATTTAAAAGAATAAACAAACTTAAAGAAGACGTTTAATGAAATTTAACTTTGTTGCATTATTAAGTGAAATTGAATTTTTTATAGACGTTTTAAAAAAGTTTAATAATAAAAGAAGTAATCAAAAAATTGTCTTTTTAAGAAAACAATTTTTTTATACAAAGAAAAAGTTTGTATGACCACAATATAATGAACGAGCACACTTCCATCGATTTTTAACCAAAAGGAAATAAGTGAAATTCCATAAGTGTAGAACTTTAAGAAATCAGTCTCTTTGCACAGGAAGCGTGTGCTATAAATTTGAAACTTAAATATTAAATATCTGTATAATTTTGCCAGAAGAAATGACTATCAAATGACATTGTGCTGAAAACTAACAGAACACTTTGTTTCAAAATATTATTACGAATAACGTTTCGGGGCGAAAACAACATTGTTGTAATCAAAATTGATTTCAGTTTTAAACAGATTCTGATTCTGGAGCATAATAGCAAATTCGTGTAATGGTCTATTAAAAGCCGAATTTATTTTCATTTTCGCGCTCACTTTTTTCTTAGTAAAAGTGTGGAAACAGCAACCACCTGTCCGATCTTAAAAAATTAATTTATTTTTTCACCCTTTTCTCACACATATACGCACAGACACGACGCTCTTATTTTTTCAACACTGGCGCGGAAAATAAGAGGAGTCAAATCGCAATTTTCCCGCAATAACTTTTTAAGGCATAAAAAAGATGAAAAAAAAATTAAAAAATGATTTATATTAAGTTTTTTCTATTATACGAAAAGAAATTTATTCATGGTTTTTCCGAAACTGGTATGCTTTTTATCATTTTTTGACCATACATTTTTTTCGGTCCCTAATTTTTCATCGGATTCCCTTTATTCGGGGGCTTTGTGCACAAAACGGACAACTAGAAAAACTCCAAGGAACCAGAAGAAAAATTGTGGCCCATATCTGATTTTTCAACAAAACTTTTTTCACTTACCAATAAATCATTAGAATATACCATAAAATAGAATCGAATATATTGGCAATTTTATAAATAATAAATTTTGATTTCTGTGCTTTTTAAAAAGTTCGCTTATGCTTCAGAATTTCGCACATTTTTCCATTATTTTTGAGCCGGAGCGAACTTTTATCTGCATTACAACAACAATAAGTTAGCTGGTTTTTGGCAATAGAAGAATTTTTTGAATCGATTACATATGCATGACCGCATTAAACTTTTATAAATTAATTACAATTTTACGAGCTTTTTTGCGTTTCGCAATAGGAGAATATTCGCAAGCAGCACCCTTACCAGGATTATTATTGCTGTTTTCCGTACTATGCATTATTGAGAGGCTGCGAAATATCGCCGTCGATGATCGTTTACGATCCAGTTCAGCTACGATTCACAAACACGTCAACAATATGCACCCTTAGCCTTCGTTGTCTTCTATGCTCGCCCGTATCCTTATACATCTTGACTCATTAATCCTTATTCCATTTCCTGCTAAAAAATTCGATCAGTATATTTTTTCCATTATCACTTAACTTTATTGTCTATTAGAGTAAAAAAACTCATTAATGTCAAAGTTGAGTTATGTACGCATCTTTGTCTTGATATTTTCAAAAAGCAAACAATTCAATTAAGCTTTAATAATAGGAAAACAACAGCTATTATTTAATCTGTCCGTTTTGATCAATTTTTCCAATTTTTCCAATTTTTCTGTTCAATTGAAATTCTCTTTTCATTTTATACAAAGAACATGTTGCAATGTAAAACTTTCACACAGAGCAACAAGTTAGAGAGAGTGTTAAGTAAATAATACTTTTAATTTTTTTCATATGGCTAAAATATGTCAATTAAATTTCAAACATCACGAATTCCTAAATATTTAAAAAGTGACCTGAAAAGTTTAAAAGCTTTAAATTCCTCCAAAAAGTGACCTTAGTTAATTATTATTTTTACACTTCTTTTGAGTAACCCTATATAAAACTAATATTTGAACAATTACATAGATTTTATTAAAAAAAAATTAGATGGTAAACTGAATTACAAAATTTTACTCAGAAATTTCTACAACTATACACCAAAAATTGTCAAAACGTCGACCGCCAAGGTTTTAAAGGTAGTCCACAATACTCTAATTAAACAATTTGATTTTACTCAAATCTTATGGTTGAAAATGTAAGTATACTTTAAAATCTAACAAAACTTTTAAGCACAATCTTGGACTAGATTTCTATATTTAGGACGAAATGTCCTAACAAAACTAATTTTTTAAACTAATAACAACCTCTAACAAGTTCATAGTCGTCCGTAAACTACATTCTACAAAACACGTCGCCCTTAAGGAATAAAACTAGTTATATTTAGTATGTACTTTCTGATTTTGAGATAATGTGTTGATTGGTAAAGTAATTAAGACTGTCAGGGCTAATCTGAATTAAAACCTAACTACTTTTAACAGTGTAACAGAATAATTACGTACGTATATTTTTTTAAATCTTTATTGAGACTCGGACATTTACAATTAATACTATTTATGAAATATTTATTTTATTATATAAATCATTTACATTTTTTCACAAAAAGCCGTTTACTGAATACATATTTTGATAATATTTAATAAGCTTAATTATATTTATTAGCTTATCAGTTCTTTACTATTTATATTTAAATCATTAGAATATTTTATTTTGTTACAGTACATTGCCAAAAAAAACCTCTTAAAAATAACGATAACAAATATGTTCTATTAAAATTAACCTAAAATAGTGATAATTTAATTGATTTTAGTCAAATTTAACAGATTTTTTTCCCTAAAATCTACACTGAGAGAAGTTGTTAATAAATGTATTTATTTATAATAAAAAATTCACGAAAAATAAATAATTTTATTTATTAGTTTCTAATAAATAAATTTAATATTTATAGTGTTGTAGAAAAATCAATGTATGTGGAAAGAAAACAAAAAAAATTATTTTTTAATATAAAAAATTATTTAAAAAATGATAAAAAAATTTTAATTTTAATTTAAAAAGACCTTAAATAAATAAATATAAAATATTTATTATTTTTAATTTTTTTTTTTAAATTTTATTACACTTTATTTCACTTCACTTTAAATAAAATTTTCATTTCCTTGAAGTAAATAAATAGAACAGATTAATTTATTTAATATGAACGAGAATTTTATTTGTCCCTTATTTTAATAATCTATTTATTTGAAATAAATAAATATTCATTAATTTTTAATAAATGCTCCTATTAGTGTAAAAGAAACTTTTCACTACCGTTACATTTAAGATAATTTTTTTCTTTCAATGCAGTACATTTTTGTATAAAATTTTAATATCGCATAAAAATTAACATATTAATTATAAATAAAATATTAATATCATTAATCTTTTTAAAAATTTTAGTAACCTGTTAAAATATTCCTAATAGTTATTTAGTGCTTGTAAATTTCATAATCAGTTTTTCTTTTTCTAGTCAGATTAAAGACATGGCCTGGTGTAAATGTAATTAAAGTTTTAATATGTCAATGATTTGATTTTGCATTTAAGGAAAAACATATTTCACTTTTCATAAATACTTTATAATGTGGTAAAAACAATTATCACAAAAATTTCACAATTGGTATGCGTTTAAAAAACGTTTACTGAGGTCGCATTCTTTTAAAAAAAATAAATATATAACCCGTATGGCACAAACTGGTTAATTTTCATTATAAATAAGTTAAAATTTGACTAAATTTATATTGACGAGATAGGCAATATGAAACTGTTTTAAACAAATTTTAGTACTTTTTTATCTTTATTTTAGAGTAAAATGCTGATTTCCTTATAATTTTTTCTCCATACAATTTTTATGACATTCGTAAATGCCAAGATCTTCTCCTTATATATGTTAGCTATTATCCCTACCTAATTTTACAAATTCATGCGTAAATATTTTCTAATATGTTTCTTTTTGTAGAAATTTTAAGCTAGAATGTAAAAATGATCATTTTCTTTATATTTTGCTTTATTATTTTCATAAAGGAAAAACGCAGTGCAAGCAACCAAAGGTTACGCGATGTGTAGAGTGATGAAGCTTTAAAGGAAAAACAGTGCCGAAATAAACTTAAAAATTTCCATTCTGAAATTTTTTTAAAGAAGATCAATTTCAGGTCGACAAGTTGAACTTAATGAGGATAAAATTAAAAGCAGTATTGAAAAGATCGTCACGTGACTACACGGAAGATTGCAGAGAGGTTAGCATACAGCTATTTAGAAGGATTTAAAACATATTGGGCTTATTAAAAAGCCGAATACTTGGATTCCACACAATTTAAAAGAAGTTTACTTGACAAAAGCCAATAAATACCCTACTAGCACAGGACAGTTGTATAAAAGTTTCATAATAGTTCATTGATACTGTTAAAAGTCCCTGGAACGGAAATGTAAATTTCATGAAACTTTCATAGAAGGCATCAAGTTACATTAGTTATAAACCTTCGAGGAAGTTTCGCCGTAACTTTCAGTGAAAAGCTATATAAACTAACAAGTAACCTTTGAAAGAATGGCAATTTAAAAGTTTGCTGCCAATTAAAAAACACTTGTTTTTTGAAATTTATTTATTTCGTAAATAAAAAATTTTGTGTACTAAATTATTGAATCCCGACGTTTCAGTCTGGTGTTCGTTGCCTTGACATAATGATGTGTCCATCAAAAGTCAAAAACTTCTCTAGCCTACTCTATAATTATGATTACTGATGGCTAATTAAAAGGTGTAGCTATATGACTTGAATCACGTTAATTTCATTGATAGTAAACTATTTCCGTTACATTAATTTAATCAATATTAAATAATGAGTTTGTCGCGAAGAGAATGGAAAGTGTCAAAAATAACGATTACTTCATGCGCAACATTTGTGTTCAAATTGTTTGAATAGTTGTTTACTTGTACACTTATTTGGATCAGTGATATTCGTTAAATAACGGAAAACAGAAAAAACGGTCACTCATGTGCGCCTGCTCAGAAGAATTACTCATGTCGGCGAAAACATTTCGTATTTCGTAAGCAGCATGGACGTATAAGGTTTGAACTGATAACGCTTCGTACTTTTTGTAAAAACATCTGAGTTACTAATTCAGTGTGCGCAAGTGCAAAATTTTAAATGGAATTTTCTAAAGGTAAAAGTTTCATTTGTTTGTCAACTACTCTTGAATTCAGTTAAACGATTGGAGCGAAAAATTTACACACGCGCACACTGAATTAGTAACCCTTAGATGTGTTTATAAAAAAATGCGAAGCGTTCTCAGTCCATATCTTATAGGTCCATGGTAAGCAGTCCATTTATACTATGTTCATGTAGCACATTTTCAAACAAAAATGGTGGTATATTTTGATAAAACTTGCTGAAAAGTTGCCGAAAAAACTGTTTCCTATAACTTCCTTTTGATATCGACTGCAAAAAACAAAAATATAGTTGAGAGTTTTTTGTCAAATGTTTTTTTTAACTTTCTTTGATGTTTATTTGAAATGAAATAAAAATATTTGTAAGAAAATTACTTTAGAATGCAACACTGATTACTTGTAGAAAAAAATAAAGTACTGACGTCAAGTTTTAATAAGAAATCTAAGAGAATGCTTTGCCATTTGCTAACCAGTGGTGTAAATCATATTCATTTTTTCAAAAAATCGAATTAAAAGAAAGAAGGTTACAAAATAAGAGACATTTGAAAATTTTTGTTGATAAGTGTCGCTAGCTGTTGTCAGATTCAAACATCAATATACTATTTCAAAATAAATACCAAAATTTATATACTTTGAATTAGTTATTAAAATAATTTAAAAATTTAGTAGTTTTTTTAGCATAAAAAATTACCTAAACAAATTTCAAATTTTATTTCATTTGTTTTTTTAGTATATAATGTTTTAAATGAATATTGCTAGTTGTTTTATAAAATTTTTATAGTCTTTATAATTTTTTTCACTCTAGAAGAGTAATAATACTGACACTGTAAAATATAAATTACCGAATACTGTTTCAATATTTCGTAAGAAGTTTTTTTTTAATATTAAAATGCTGTTTTTTACAGACTAAATATATCAAAAAATGATTATGATAATTTTTTTTATAGAATATATTATTCTATTCGAATATAATTTATTTCTAAAACAGTTTTCATACACAAAAATTACAATTTGCCTTCTTTTCGAATAATTTAAATTTTATTTTAAAAAGTATCCCGCTTCAGTTTTATTATTTTTTATATTACATTTAGCCGAACAATATAAAACAAAATTTGTCAATATTATCCTATTTTGAACAAAATTGATTAGTTCCTTTATACATCCGAGAAACGTTAAATAATTTACATGCATATTAAAAAGTGAGCTAAAAAATGCACACAAGCATTTGCTAATTTGCAATGAAATTAGTTACTTTGCATTTGATTGCATTATCATGGAAATCGAAAAGTTTTCTAAAAGCATTTTTAGCCGTTTCTTTCTCCATTGTATATTATAATAATAAAGTATAAAGTATATAATATAAAAAAGCTTTTTGAATTATTGAGATGGGTTTATTTCGTGCCGGTTTCTCTGCTTTAATTAAATAAAAATGATTTCGGAAAAGTTTTTTCATTCAATTTTCCTGTATTTTCTAGCTCGCCTCTTTTCGTCTCGACATCATTTTGCTTAATTTTATTTTGTGCAATTTACTAAACGAATTTTATTTTTAATGAGCTCAAATTGCCAAACGTATATATATATATATTATTTTGCAAAACGAAAAGTTTTCGCACTGCAGAAATTTATACGTATCTAATCCATTAGTTTTCTAATTTAATTGCGTAATATTTTCGAAATGGAAAAGCCAGAAAATTGCATTAATTTTTCAACGTCTCCTCTATAAGATATTCGTATCAGAAGTTGATACATTACGAACTGATCGAAATGACATGTCCATTTTATTCAATTTTTTTCCTCTACTCGTTTTCCTGACTTGAAATATTTTTTTTGTGGTCAAGATTGCAAAATTCGATAAACTAAATTGGATTTTTCATTTCAGTTGTTTAGACAGATTTTTCCATTTCATTTTCGCCCATTATTAAATTAAACTTTATTGATATTGACAGATTCAAAAAAAACACCAGATATATAATCGTAATGGAATCGATTTTGATTCTAATTTTTGATATGCTTCACAGTTAGCCACTGCCATTTATAAGGCAACAATTCGATTACTTTGTGTTTTTGAAAAATAACGTTTAATTTATCTTAGTGGGTTTCAACAAGGCTAATAATCTCTCCATAGAGGCCTTAATAAATGAATAAACTGAGTGAAAATTTAAGAAATCTATACTTTTATAATCATGTTTGCATGAAGTTTGTATATTATACGTTTATTAGATGTAAAAAACACATAAACGTTTTTTGTTATTTATTAAGCACTTAATATTATCTCATTTGATAAAGATTGTGTATAAAAATAAACGTTTATTAAACACTTTTTAATTTACTTACGTTATACTGCTTCATTAAATTACAAAGATTCAGATAAAGTAGTGCACATGCGTTTATTTAATATACACATGACTGTTGCTTATTATTTCATGATGTTCCTAATAGCCATTTTAATAAAGTTGTGCACCGAGGAAAAATTTCTTAAAAATGAACACAACACAATACTTAAATTAAAGATTTAAAAAAATATATTCAAAATAACGATAATTTAACTGATTTTAGTCAAATTTAACAGAATTTTCTGTAAATTTTAAGAATTTTTTTCTCAATGTGTATTCAATAGTATTAAATTTTTATATTGAGTAAATTGGGGTCGAAAGTAAATAGGGTAATCATATTTCACTTAAAGCTAATAACATTTCTTAAATAAGCTGAATGTTATCTACGAATTTTGTACCCTAAGATCGCAAATGAACTCAATTAAATATTTTTTCAATAGTGATAAAATTTTGCAATTCTAATGAGGCTTCTTGCTGCAATAGTTTTTTTATACATGTTTAAACATTAAAGACATTCATAAATTTATTATACTTAAAAAAGAAGTATATTAGCTTATTAGGTTCCGATTTTTTTAACATGTTATTGTTCAGTTGAACATATTTTGGAATTATATCTCATTTTTACCCTAATTCAGTATGGTATGAGTTTTAAATCCTGAAGTAAACACTAACGGAACACACAGAACGTTTCATTTCACAAAAATAACTTTAGCAAAAACTTAAAATAGTGAATAAATCCAAATAAATTATATAATATTTTTTAATTAAAGTTTATTTTACCAATAAATATAAAAAAAACAAAAAGTTTTAATAAATAACTAAACGCAAAATTTATAAATACTCATCATTCTTTTCTCAACGCCGATAAAAAACCTACTAAATATAAGAATAATTCTTCACGATCTCGAGACAAACAGAAAATATATATGATGCAAGTAGAAATATGCTTATAATATGCGAAAATAATTTAATATGAAAACAAATAGTGTAATAAATAGAAGAATTCTACTAAATTTCACACAAATATTTCTTGTCCCGAAATCGTGAAAAATTTATTCTTATATTCAGTAGATATTTTTATCAGTGAAGTTATAATAGATGATCAAGAACTATTGTATCCTGGAGAACTTTTTGTATCTAAAATAAGACAAAATGTGATCTTAAGTCGTCTAAAATATATCTTTTTTCATACCCTAAGCATAGGAATTTCAAAACTAATTTAGATACGCTTTAATCATGTAAAAAAATCTATTTTTTTATACAGCTTTTTAAGTTTTAGTTACCAAATAGATAAAATTTAAGTCTCTTTTAGCTAACTGGAAGTTGTGAAATAGTCGTAGCTATCCAGAGTCGAGTTTTAGATACATTTTAGACACTTAATATGGGTTTATGTCTAGAAAGCACGATATAGATTAGTTTTAAATATTTTTTTACGAAAATCTTGAATGTAGAATGTATATTTCATAGCAATAATTAAACTATGAAGTAGAGAAAAAAATAAAATTTACAAAATAATTATTATAGATAAAAGCGTCACAAACTATGATAAAAAAAATTATAATGCTAATATAAAAAAATGTAATTTGCGTACCTTAAAATAATTAAATTAAGAAATACAGCTCTAATCAAGTTTTTTAAAAAGCAGGAACATAAAAATAAATTACACTTGTTTTTTTTTAAAAAAAATTTCGAATATACAACTTTAATCAAAAATACTATGTAAATATTTTGTAGATTTTTTACTATGTATAACTTTTATAAAGGTCTTTTTTTAAAAAATGAGTAATATTTCCGATAAAACAATAATGTTCAATTTCAACCTTCAAAACTCAGACCTCAACAAATCAGATTAAGAACGAGGTATACGTTCTTTAATACAAAAACATATTACATTAAATAAGGGTGTTTGTAACGAAATTAGAATCTGAAAAGACGATTGTTCTTTTGTTAGATTCGTTCTAAGTGAAACAGATTCAATATATGGAAATAAGTTTAAATTATTTTCTCATTGCTTTTTGTAAATTTTTTTACCATAAACAATTTAATTTATGTAAGGTATACGTTAAATATATTGCTATACGTTTTTATAGAATGAATTTTTTAAAATTTTTATACACTTTTAACTCAGTTGTTATAATTGGATTAATATATAAGAACTCGTGAACTGATTACAAAAATAAGTTTGCAAATTTTATTCATGAAAGTTATTTGTTTAATACTAAAATTGTTTTATAAAAGTTAATTATAATTATTTTTTTTTGCACTAAATAGTATGTAAATAAAGCTTCTAAGAACTCTGAGATAAGAAAAGGTAAGGGTATATCTTTATATATACACTAAAAAAAGTTCTACTAGAATTGTCACATAAGTAAACAAAGTTATAAGACATGTTTTCATTAGCTAAATTTTAAAAATAAAAAAATTAGAAATTGTAAAAATTTGTTTCTTAAAACATAAACTTTATTTAAGTAATTATTCTACTAAAATTTATAAAAACGTAATTTCATTGTAATTATTTACGATTTTTAAGTATAATGATGTTTTTAAGATATAAAGTGTTATTAAACGTTTTAGTCAAAAAAAATTAACTTATTTTTGTTTAATTTTGTACCATTGAATTATAGTTTTCTTTTCATAATTTTCAAAAAATTATATTTTAGTTAAAAAAACTAATTTTTTGCTCTTTTTTATCACTCAATTTGAGCTGAAATTTTTCTAATTTTACAAGATCATATTATATTACTTGTATTTGTAGATTTGTTGAGACAAATTTGTTATATTGTTAGTTTTTTTCTAATTAAGTAAAAGCTAAATTTTGTTTTGAAACTATAAAAGTTCAACATTTTAAAAAATCACTTTTATATTTTTAAGAAAAAGATGTTTTGTGAACAATTTCTTTTAAAAATAAAAAAATTTTTTACCTATCGTATTTCGTATAAGAATTTGTTAAACTTTTAAGTAGATTTCTGCTTAAAAAACTAAAAGTTTCTCTTACAGTATACATATAAACATTTTATTTTCGTATTTGAAATTCAAATTTGAAAACAAGTATGGACACAAATATGATGTTTGAATTGATTGTAAGTAAGTTTATTGAAAACCATGTAGGAAAATATTACAAATTTAGTAACTTTGTTTACTATTTCGAAAATAAAACACTACAGAGCAGTGTTTACTGGTACAAAATTGACTCTGATTTGCGAGATTATAGATTTGTGGTCACGTTCAAAATACATTCGAAGTTTCATTCTTATCATTTGTTGTTTGATAAGCGGAAAATTATCGTCCTTTTTTGTTCTCAATACTTATTTTGAAATTGAAAAAAATATATTTAATCAATTCTCCAATCGTTTCTATACGTCTTTTTATTTCGACAATATTAACAACGAACGCTTTAAGAAATTTACGATTTTTCTCACTTAAAACTTTCGATTCCTTATATATAAATAGAAAATTGATTTTTCTTCAATCAAAGGATTAATTCTTTTCGATTTCATGCATGCACGATTGCCATCATCGAATATAAATTACTCAATTTAATGGTCCATATAAGGAAACAAAGTTTTATTCTAAAGTTTTCTCTTACAAATGGTATAAAAATATCCAAACTTATATTATTCTCTATGCAATTGAAATTAAATTTCAGTTATAATAAGTACGTGCATTTATATAATTAGAGTTTTTTTTTAATAATTAGAAGTGTTGGAAAAAGGTTTAGAGCATTTATGATCATATGGCAGAAATATTACTCATCTAAAATTACAGTTAGTGTTGCCTCAACATTCCTGCAATATTAAACTATTGGAAAACTTTGTAACTATT
>AGDA01064047.1:0-10054 GCA_000281935.1 Mengenilla moldrzyki | reverse complement strand
ATTAAATTTCAGTTAATTAAATTAAGTTAAATTTTACTATCAAAAACAAAAGTTATTAAAATGTTTGGGATGAATATTTTAACAAATGCTTAAATTAACAGCAATGTTAGATTCAGCTATACTCTTCTGATTCTAATTGAGTAATTTTTATTCTGGAAGACCAATTTTTAAAAAAGCCATTGGAAATAAAATTGAGCATGCTAATTTATTTGATGATAAAAAACTTATTTAGGATTCAAAAATATTAAAAAAGAGTGGACTGTAAGAAGTCTCAAACTACGTTGAATATTGTACCTTTATTTTTCAGATTATTAATGAAAAAAAAAAACGATATTTTAAAATTAAAAATGTTTTTAATAAAAGAAGTTAAAATGAATTTCTTCATTTTATGTACGTCTTTTATTCACTTAAATTTAATTTTTTTTTTTAAAAAAATCTTTTATAAAAAGTCACGATTTGCAAAAATTCAGAAGCAGAAATTGAATTTTTTTCTCGTGGTTTTCTAATAAAAAAGAATACAAATTAAACATTGCATTTAAAAAATCTATCGCATCAAAATTTCATTTTCAATTATTAGTTTCATATTTTAGGGAGAAACGTAATAAGTGCTTTCCCTTTTTAAAAAAAATTACAAAATTTTCACTAGATTTTCAACAAATCGATATTTTTAATAAATTCTGCATATTTCATTCTAAAAATAAAATTTTTACTTCATCCATATAATAAAATTAAAATCACAACAATATTAAAAATCAGTGATATTAAAAAGACAATATATTATGTTAACATGAAAAGTTATTATATTAACGTTTTATTAACTGTAAGTCCTTTAGTAAAGTCTTAGTAAATAGAAGTATAGTTAAACACCTAGTAAAAAATAATAATTAATCTAAAATGTTTATGTTTTTATCATTAATACTTAAAGCTCAATTGTTATATTTTATTTTAAGCTTATCATTCATGCGAAAATATGTCTAGAGGATTTAAAAAATAATATAAATAGCTAATAAAGTTCTAAGCTTTTTCCTTTGCAACTGTCTGTAATGAGAAAAAAACATTGGTGGAATTAACTCTTTTCACAGACTAGTGTTTCCTCAACTAATTAAAGTATACTTTTATTTAATATAGTAAATAACACTATTTCAAAATAGTTGTTTAACAATTAAAAATTGAGCGACACTCAGACTGCGCTTAGTGAATAAAAAATAACTTAATAACTACAATTTAGTTATTAGAACTATTTTAAAGGGTAAAGAAAACTTCCTCATACATCGTTAAACTAACTATTTTTAGATAGTTAAATTAACTTTTTTTATATTCCTAAAATAATCATTTTATGTAAATAGTTAAGCAACTAATAAAAAATGTTATTACAACATTTTTTAAGTACAAGAATTTTTTTTCAAGTTGACAACGGTGTTGCAAAATCAGGGCCAAGATTCAAGTCTGTAAGCTTAAATAAAGCTTTTTTTAATGAACATAGTTGACATCAAATCCAAAAATATAATATTTTGTTGTTGTCAGAATCAAAAAATAAAATTTCTCGCTAAATTGAAAATTAATTATTTTTTTCTTGAATCGAATACTAATATTTTCCAACTTAAATTCTCTTCACTCTAGAATTATTAATTATGTAGAGTATTAAGAAAAGCTGTGTATAATTTTTTAGTAAACAATGAAACAAATGTTATTTAAATTTTTTCTTTCAAAAGTATTCTGTTTTTTTTCAGATTGAGTTTATATAAAGAATTGTTTCCTATTAATATTTAATTGAATGCTTAGTAATTTTTGATTGATTTTTTTACACTTATTATACAATAATAAAAATACTAACTAAAACAAAGCTACACTGTTTGAAGTTTTGAGACGAGATATTCTTCTATTCATTAAAAGATGATTTCAATTTTTATAATAGTAGTTTTCAAAATAAGATCTGATCATTTTAAAAAATTAGGTATACTACAGGAAACCAATTCAACAAACAGCAACACAATAATGAAGCTTGAATACAGCATCCATAAAGACAGTTAATGTTCAATAAGTCATATTGAGTCAGATAAAAAGTAAATAGGGGCTATTGAAAACCACATAAAGCTTATAAAAATAATCAGGGCTCTTTAGATCTAATCTTGGCTCTACAAACTAATTAACTTAGCAGTAATAAACGACATGTTCTAATATGGCTAAAAGAAGTTATTACTACCCTTTCAACGTTAGTATATTGTTCTCTTTAAAATAAAACACCAATTTTTTTTTTTAAAAAAAATATCATAGATTATAATTATAAAAAAAGTGTAAACAAATGAAAAACTTGACTAATTTGTAACGTAAAAGGGAGGCATGAATCTTTATCTTCCTTATATTGAAAACAGATTTTAGTGTAAAGCTTATTTTAAAAAAAAACTAAAAAAAGGAGAATTCAAATCTTTCCCACTCTTACTAATCAGGTAAATTTTTTACAAAATCTGTATAAAAAAATAAACACCCTTGTTAACACAGATCTTTTTCGTAGAGGCATTTTTTGAAAAATGTTTAGTTAAAAATATATTTCACGGGCAATATATAGCTACAAATCATTTCTAAACATCATAAATTCATCCTTATAAATTATCAGACATAAAATTTTTGCAGTTTCATGATATTGAGAAAAAATTAGCATTATAGTACTGTAATATACTATTTAGAAGACTTGAAATTGTTTTGTTTACGTCACTGTATGTTGTGGATAAAAAATTTATACTTAATATTAATAGGAGATTTTGAAGTCACATATAATTTTAAAAGTAAAGTAATAAAATATGTTTAAAACTTTTAATAGTATTTAAAAAAATCTGAAATCTATTAATCGTTACATGTAGGAAATATGTATGAAGCGAAAAATTGACTTAATACTTATACGTAAGTAGTCTAAGTCAGGAGTAAATAGCTAGTAACCCATCAAGCGCTTATTTATGTTACGATCATTTAATGTAACATGTCAAATTTCACATTATAATTTTGAGATTTTCTCACATTTTGTGCTTTTTTAATCTAATTTTTATAGTATCAATACAATTTTAAATAGTACTAAGTATTTATATAATATTATTACTAATAATATTGAATATTTAAGTAACTTCTAAGTACTAATAACATAATTATTTAAAAGGGTTGCTCATCCCTGGTTTAAGTAATAATAATAAAGCAAAAAAGTATTATAGTTCTTAAAAGAAGAAATAAGGCTCATTTAACGCTGTTTAATATTTCAGTTAAGTAACATAAGTGTTTTCTTATAAAAAATTTAGCCATTTTTAATACGGTTCGCAAACCATAAAAAGTTGTTATTGTTTGTAACATACTTATTGAAAGTTGCTCAATTTCATTTTGATAGAAAGACATTTCTAATTGATCACTTCTAAATTAAAAATTGACGGAGCTAAGTTTTCAAAGGGACTTTTAAAAGTTTCAAATATATTTTTGATAGACTTTTCACAAGATACATTAATATAAGTTTGGTCCATTTGTGTAAAAGCAAACTAAGATCAAATCTTTTATATTTAATTTCTGTTTTTGTTTTCTTTTCCGTTTTTCTTCAATTCACAAGAAAAATGCGAGCAAAAAAACTTAGCAAAAAACGTAAAGTAAATATTCTTGTATCAAAATTTTTTTCTGCAAATGCTTTTTATTTATTATAAAGTGAACTCGAAAAGTTACTTCTTCTATTTAATATAAAATGTATAAGAAACAGACGAAAAAAATGAAAACAAGAAAAGCTTTAGGAAAATGTGCAAAAAGGAAAAATCGAAATTACTTGTTCCCTTTGCGATTAGCACATATATTAATATCGTCAACAACAATCAAGTGAATCGCACTGAACTGAACTTCAATTACCGAATGTACTTCTCTCGTTTTAAAATTTCTTAAAAGCTTTTTCGGGGAGGTACTGTGTGCTTTGTAGCTGAACATTTAAGCGCAAAATTTGTCAATTTTGTATAAAAGAAAAAACCAATTTACTGATAAGAAACCGATTATTGTATAAAAATTGTTTGTTTTTTTTGCCATTTGCTCTTTCTGATTTTTATTTGCGGTTGAAATTGACACTTTTAAACTATGATACCTTCTCCTAATAAAACAAGTTATTAGTGAAACAGCTTCAGTATGAAATTTGTTCATTTAGTTTTTTCTAAATTTACAAAAGTATGATTCTACAAATCATATGAGAAGTGTTTCAATATTGAGCTTTTTCAATTCTATGTAGTATTTTACATGAATTCTTTACAAAATTATTATCGTTTATATTTGAAATTTTACTGGAAATGTGAAAAATAAATGTAAAAAACGGTTTATTTTTTAATATAGGATTAGAATTAAAAAATACAAAATTTTTTACGCATTTAAAAATATTTACAGAAAAAAAATTTTTTTTAATGGTCATTTAATACGACTACACAGATAAAAATATCTATTGAATATAAGAATAATTGCTTACGATTTCAGGACAAACAGAAAATGGCCATGTTCATTAATTCAACACAATGTCGACACTATATTGAAAAAACGACACCATGTGTTCATAAATGAAAACGTTTACACGGTGGTGTGAAATTTTGACTGTTCATAAATTTACACTAACACTACAACCGCTGCGAATTTTTCAGCACCATACATTAGCAGGATATTTTTTATAGCGACGATGTAACGTTGTTTTATCTGTATTCAATACAGATCAAAAAGTAGTTTTCATGAAACTTTGTTCTTTTTCCGATATTAACACTACAGAATCACTGTACGTAATAGTATTCTATGTGGCCTTGCTCGTTAAACATTAGTATCTCGTGTTCATAAATTAAATACCTTTTATATCCAATATAGTACCTACTCAACCGGATAAAAAAACCGGGTTTCATTTATGAATACAGCCAATATGTATGATGTAAGTAGAAATATGCTTAAAATATATAAAAAGATTTTAAGTCTAAAAGAAAATAGCGTAGAAAATAGAAGAATTCCACTAAATTTTATACAAATATCTCTCGTCCGAAATTGTAAAAAATTTAGCTCGTTTAAGTTGTAAAATTTTTATATTTTATTAAGTAATGTTTAATTTAAATAAACTAATTAATAATTTAATTTATAAAAAATATGAAAATCATATGGAAAGATTATATTATTTGTGTGAAAAATTTTGAATTTATTTTTTTAAATTTTATACTGAGCCCTAATTGCTTTAACCATATCAGAAGTTTTTGTTTGGATTTCAGTTTTTTCAAATTTCTTTTTGAGCTTAATTTGTCTAAAGTATATAAGAAATTAAAATTAATTTCCTTGAAGAAAAATGTTTCATTATTTTTTAATTTATATAAAAATAATTTTAAATTTAAATAACATATTGGTTTAAAAATTAAATTCTAAATAAATTTAAAATAGAAAATCCTGTGCATCATACTGTAGTTTATATATACATTATTTGAAATAAATCAGTACATGAAAATAATTTACACCAAAAATACAAAACATCAGTTTGCATACTGATAAACCTAGCAAATCAATCCCCAGCTTCGTTCGAACTTAACTTTACAACTTTAAATAAATACGAATACACATTACAAACATGTTTCTTGTTAAACAAATTGATCTGTACTTTGCAGCTCAAGTGCTTTGGTTTTCTTCGAATAATCAAAAAATTATTAAACGTACTACTAATTTACTTCAAAAAAAGTACATGATATTAATAAACTTTTTACTAAATTGAATTAACGAATAAGTTTAATAATATTCCCGGAAACAATTATATTTATATAAGATTTTTATGTTAATGAAAACATTTCAAAATACAATAATTTTTTTACTTTGATTCAATTTTTATGACTTTATTTAGCATAATAAGAGGTTAGATTGTTTACTTCATTGTATAATAAAGTTTAACTCGTGTAACTTGTTTTAATTGTGTTTTAAAACAAGAATGAAGTAACAACAATCCGTTAGTTGCGAATGGCTCGGAATAGCAATTATTATGGCTTACGAAAATCATTATATTTGTCATATAATGTCTAACGCTAGGAAAACTAATTGCTCTCAGAGACAAATGAAAAACGGACTTTAACTAAATAAAAAATATACGGGCGGTATCAAAAACTTATTTAGTTTTTGAATTTTTGTTCTAAGAATAGTTTTTTTGGATTTTCTAGTTTGAAAAACGATATCATCTCATTCATCTTAGAAAAATTTTGAAACTTTTTAGAATGCTTCAAGAATTGTCTTAAATGCATATTTTGGTTTTCAAATTGAAATTTGAATTTTTGTTTTGAATTCTGCAAATTTTATTACACCAAAAGTTATGCATAAAACAAAAAAGGCACATAATTAAAAAAAAAGAATAGCCAACAATTAAAACTGAAAGTCACAAAAGTATTACTCGAACCTCTATAGCACATTTCTTATTTATTTTTTTGAAATGAAGCTAAAATTTAACTTTTGAAGATAATGCTATCTAAAATTCGACTAAATTTTGTTCTTAAAGACTAATATTTTGAAAAACTATTTTTTACTATTTTTTAACTAAATGCATGCTTTATTTAACTTATTATAAGTGTTAATTTAAAACTTTTTTTCTATATTTTAGCTAAACGTTTCTTTTTTAGAATTTTTATTAAGAGTTGGTTTTAAAACTTTCTAGGAATATGTTTCTAACCGTAGAACATTCTTTTTAAAAAATATATCTAAAATTAATCTATATCGTGTCTTTTAGTTATAAACTCATGTTTACTGTCTAAAGTGTATCTTAAATTTGACTTCGAACAATTACGACTATTTTACGACTTCTTTTTTGCTAAAAGAAATCTAAATCTTATCTATTTGGTAACTAAAAGCTAAAGACTTGTGTGAAAAAATAAACTTTTTTCAAATAACTAAATCGTATCTAAATTAGTCTCGAAATTTCTATGCTTGGAATATAAAAAAAGATATCTTTTAGACGACTTAAGATCAAATTTAATCTCATTTTAGACAGAAAAAGTTCTCCGGGTAAATAACATCTAAAAGAAGTCTAAAATACGATTTTAAAATACATAAAAGACATTTAGAAAGCATCTAAGAATTCAAAAATTGCCTAAAAAGGATCTATAAGTGCCTTATATTTTTTATTAAGACTAAAATCAATCTTAAATTCAACTTATCATTTGCAAACCTTTCTCATTAATTAAATTTCAACTTGTTAAAATTTTGCTAAATTGATCTAAAAATGCTTATGTTAATATAAAATTAGAAAACTATCAGCAAACTTTTGTCACTTTTTAGTTCTAGTACGATTTGGTTCTACGAGAAAACTCTATTTCATCACAACCAAACCAAGAAATATTTGTATTCTACTCGTCCCAATTTAAAGTAGATATCTACTAAAAAAAAGTAGAAATTTTATCTATGCAGTTTTATTTCTGTGAGTTTCTGTTAAATGTTTGCTTTGAAAGTAAATGCTTAACGATATATAACAGTTTAATGAAATAAGGCAACAGGCAAATGTATGAAAAAACAATTACTTTAAACTGAAATTAAATCTACAGCTTTACTATGGCTCAAGTTATAGTTGACAGAAATGCAATTTCTGTATATCAATATTTACGTAACTGTGGGTATAAAATTGGTAATTATGCATTAGAAAATGTGTTCGACAAAAATGGAATATTTTTTGGGGATTTCCTCGGGGTGACATCGATTAAACCACCTGGAAAATTGACAATTTCTAAAAATTGGAAACATTCAAAGCACAACGACGAGTTGAAATAAGCGTTCTCACTGCTTTTTTCCATAAGAGCAAATAAAAAGACTTTGCACACATATATTCGAAAACACATTCTGCAAAATGTAAGAAATACGAAAAGTAAAAAAACCAGAGCGGAGCAGAAGAGAAAAACTTTAATCTTTTATGGAAATTAGTTTTCACTGTAGAGATTTAATATTATCTGATTGCAAACAAACAACTTTAAATTGCTTTGGTTCGTTTCATTTTCTCAAAATGTTTTTTGTTCTAAAATATATTTAATAATAATATATCTTTTCTTTTTCTGCTTGTCTAATATTGAGAAAATTAATGAAAACGCGTCCACGATTTTCTGTTTCAAAGTTATTATTTCTCACGCGAAAAAGTTTCCCTTAAATTATCTGTATTAATTAAAATTTTCTGCAATTCTCCTTTAATTCGTGTACATAATATATATATATATATATATTTCTATAAAATGTTGCAAAAATATGAATAGATTTTTCGTTATTTTTCGTTATTTTCCCTCATTCTGCAAATAATGAAATCAATTTAGTTTTTTGACACTTTTTTATATTTTCAAAAAGAAAACTTCTTCAATTTCCGCTTGCTTTTTTTACGCTAAAACCCATAATAAAGTTTTTACTGAACAAGCACCAACAATAAATAAAATAAAAACAATGCTATGGCAAAAATATCAATATCGCTAATTAACATTTTCCAAAATGTCATATTTTTAACTCCCAAATGTCACATTATTTTTTTAATTAAATTTTCGAAACATTCATTTATTTATTTATGATAAGATTTTAATAACTTTTGACAAATTTAAATTACATTACCGAGAGATTTTCGAAACGTTCTATAGAAATTTGCTCCCATGCAAAAATTATAATGCTAATTATAAGTTTGCACATTAAAAACTTGGAAATTTAATCTTGTAATTTTTATTATTCAGTCGATAAAAAGAATTGTGTAATTTAAAGTAAATTATTTCTGATAAACCATAATTAAACGAAGTTTATTAAGTGTACAACAGTAACTTTTAAATTTTCTTTACAGTCAGAATCATAAAATTCATAAATACTTTTTATTAACTGTTTTGTATTTTCTAATTTATTTCTTTGAAAAACCTATAAGTTGTTTAAATTAAAATTAAAATGCTAAAACTCTAATAATACTTTGTTTAAATGTTAATAGTGCTTTTTTAATACCTAATAAACCTAATGAAAAAAATTCATTTTTATAAGTTTTTATTTTTAATTACACATTTAACTGTAATATTTATAGATTTTAAAAATTAAGACATGATGATAACGTTTTAAGCTATACCTTAAAAAAAGATTTAAAATAACACAATTTTTATCTCTTATAGCTATAGTTTTTTCTCAGTGTAATAAGCTTCAATAAAAAGTAAAATATTCGATCTGTGACCATTCTCGCAATTTCCGTTTTTTAAATTTTATGTCTTATATGTTCAAATATTTTTAGATATAAGTACAATTCTGTTATCAATATTAGTAACTAATAAATTCGCTATTTGGAATAAATCATTATACTTTTTTTATCTCGTTTTTCAAAATATCATTAGTCTTTATATAATTTAAATGCTTAATTTTTATGACTTAGAAAAAGTTTTTAAAAAACCTCTAGATTCTCTATATTTTAAGAGTCATAAAACTTAAAAAGATCGTTTGTTTTATGTAATTTAACTTTTTCTAATTAAAAAACTGGAAATTGGAAATTTTCAATTTAAAATGAAAGAAAAGAAATCTTATTTTAAAATTAAACTGAAAAATAATTATTATGCTTGTAGGAATAAACATTCGTTACTTAAAAGTAAAGTTTGTTTTTGGTGTCATAATAATTTAGTTATGGTCTTTTTTAGATATTTTTACGTTTATTATTCTAATAACTATAACTGATAAAAATACAATTGCTTTAAAGGAGTTTACAAAAGTACTACAGATCTGCTTAAGTTAAATGAGAATCTATTTCTTAATAATAACAATAATAATAATAAATATTATTATAACGTTATAATGAAGTACTTCATTAAAAAAACACACAAACACATTTCAAAAAATCTTAATTGATTTTTAATTTACAACTAGCTTTGTCGGTTTATTTCAAATTTTTAAATATTTGACGTCATAATGTGCCAACTTTTTGATATCGTATGGACGAATAAGACATGGACTGTTAATTGAACTAAAATTTCTGCTTAAACACCTTAAGGTTAGAAATTAAAACCCACATGTTTTTTTGAGAATTTAAAATTTAAATTATGAACACAAAGTATTTAGTTTATTTTGTACG
>AGDA01064046.1:0-10107 GCA_000281935.1 Mengenilla moldrzyki | reverse complement strand
GTGAAAAAAACATGAAAACTCATGTTATAAATTTGTTATAACACGTACCGTGATATGTATTATATCACGTTTAATGTCATCCATATATCATATGTTTACCATATATTATAACACGTGGATTGAACATATAATATAACATGTTTTTTATACATTATATAACTTTTTAGCTATATATGTGTAAAAGATGTAATTTATACATGTTTTATATGCTATTATACATAATTTTCGACCTATGGAATTTATATATTTCATCAATTACCTTATATTTCCATTAAAACATTATTTGAGGAAAATTGCTTATAATATATTAACTCTAATTTGAAAAAGTGAATAGTTTTGCATTATTCCTGATCTCATTGCACAAAACTTAAAATATCTCAGGATACTGAAAAGGGTTCATTTCATCTAAGTATTTGAAGGAATCATTTCAAAATGTAAACTTTCTTATGGTAAGAACGTAGTTTTTAAATTAAATATGTATGAAAATTAAATATGTATAAATTAAATATGTAGTTTTAAATTAAATATGTATAATTACGGTTAATTTTAGGTTAATTAGTTTTTTTTCTTTAATAAATTGGTATTTTACATTTGTAAAGCTATTTATATCTAAAGCCATATTTTATTCGTGATTAAACCATGCATTATGAAATAAGTAAAACACATAACATTCAATACGTTGAATAGACGTCTATTAACATATACAAAATTCAGAATTTTTTTCATGTTTGAAACACGAGTTATAATATATATAAAATCCATGAAGTTTCAAATAGTTTCTAAGACATGAGATCATCATATGTTATGACATATTGCAAAAAAATATAACATGAAAAAATATATGTTTTGGTACACAGGGTAATTGTAGTAAAGTTTATTACATATAATAATAAGCTTTATAAATTATTTAGTTTATACTATTATTTTTTCTTTTATGGAGTACAAGGTTTTTTATTATCTGAATGTTAGAAACTGTACTAGAAAACCAAAAAAAAACATGTTTAAATTTTTAGATTTAACTCGAAATTGTAAATTATACTTTTGGTTGACTTTATAAACCATATGTATGTTTAAAATGACTTAAAATAACTCTGCAATATTAATTGATAATATTTGAATCTGACACAGGCTAGAAAAAATAAAATGTTTATAAATCGAACGCAAACTAAATTAATTTTATGACATATGTATTAAATTAAGGTGAGAGATATGAAAATAAATAAATCTATACGTTTAAAAAGGCACGTAAAGTATACTAATAACAGTGTTTGGTACTAAATCAATTTTAATATTTATCACTGTCATATTTAAACAAAAAAAAAGAGAAAAATATAAAATGTACACTAAACGGAAAGTGACAGCTTTTGATAGCCAGAAAGCATTCAGTAATTGATTGCAAATACAAATCTCGGCAATTTTTCTCCATGTTTGTTCATAAGTACAAAAAAATCGTATATAAATATGAGTGAAAAAAATGAAAAGATAGTAATGATAATGTGAAGAACGAATTTATATAAAATAATAAAGGGGAAAATTTAATTTTATTTTTTTTTATTTGTTGTAGCGAAAATCTATTTTTCAACCGATTGCATCGGTTTCAAAAATTTTAATTAATTTTTTATCAAATATATGAATCAGTTTTTAGAAATTGCTTTTCTAGAAAACAAAAGAGTAAACCAAAACACATTGGAAAATAAAAAAGTGTATATGCTGTGTTAATAGTACAATTAATTTTCGTAATATCGGCAAAGAGAGCTCTTGATTGATGAGAATCAATGGATAAAAAAGTTCTTGCCTTCATTTCAGTTCGGTAAGATTAGGCCGAAATGCTCGACTGTACGCATTTCAGAAAGCGCTACACGAACCGAAAGAATTGAAGAAACTTAATTACCGCATTATGTTGCCGATTACGCTCGTTTATGTTGTAGTTAAGGGTGAAATGAAATTTGCTTCATACAATTAATAAAAATGTCAGTTTTTTCGCTCAGACGTAATTTTCTTAAGTTAAATCGAATTCGGGTAAATTGTTTAATAATTATTTTCACTTTTTTTAGTTTATCGTTCTTCAGAAACAAATTTCTCCCAACATTAAACTTATTTGAGCAAAGTATAAAACTTAATTTCTTATAAAATTGTTTTTTGTCTTCTTTAAGTTTAATTTTCTGTTACAAAATATTAAGACAATGAATAATCTTATGCCTTAATTATCATTGTTTTCTTGTAAATTCTATGAAATTCCACTAAAAATTTCTTCCCGTAAAACACAATCGTACCAAAATTGAGCTAAAAAGTGACTAAAGTTTATCGATAGCTTTCTAATTTTATATTATTAACAAAAGCCTTTTGAGACCGATTTAGCAAACTTTTAGCAAGTTGAAATGTAATTTATGAGAAAGGTTTGCAAATAATAAGTTGAATTTAAGATTAATTTTAGTCTAAGTATAGAGTAAAATATTAGGCGTTTATAGACTCTTTTTAGGCAACTCTTGATTTTTTAAATGCTCTTTAGATGTGCTTTTGGTACTTTTAAAACGTATTTTAGACGTCTTTTAGATATTATTTAGATTTATTTTAGAAAGAAACATTCCTAGAAATTTTAAAACCAATTTTCATTAAAAATTTTAAAAAAGCAAACGTTTAGTTAAAATATAGTAAAAAAATAGTTTTAAAAAAATTTTAATCTTTAGAAAAAAAATTACTCGAATTTTAAAAAGCATTATCTTCAAAGTTAAATTTCAGCTTCATTTTAGAAAAATAAACAAAAAATGTGCTCTACACAGATTGTTGTTTTAAACTTAAACGTTACTTTCAAATTTGAAAAATGACATTAAAAATATATACTATGTGTTTCGTTATATTTGGTCTGATACAGTAATTTCTATAACACAGCTATGGCCACACTTTTACTCTTTAGGGGCGACTAGAGTTCACGGGCAACTATGAACACGTTATGAACCGTTATCTGTTTTAAAAAGTTGTTTTGATTGTTCAGCATATATCTGCTGTAAACATTGAGGTTTAGTTTAAAAATCATACTTAAGTGTTGTTATATTTTCAAGTATATTTACATTTTCAAATATAAAATTTAATTGGTAGTAAATTGTTTAATTTTAGCCTTGCGGGTTACTTTCAAAACATTTCAAGACCGCGACCTATGTTTTCGCCACTCCTGATATAACACAATTTATGAAAACTTACGGTATTCAGTTTTAGATTTTTATTTCTCAATTAATATTTAAAAGCTATAATCAAAAAGTAATTAAAAAATTTAAAAAAAAGTTTCCATTTTTTACTAAATTGCTAAGAAATTAGTAGAAATAAAACCAAATTTCAAATAAAAAAGTATAGATTTCAAATTTTTTTCTTTTTAAAATAAAAATCTAATATTCTTAAACTTTAGGCTTTTTAAAATATTTCATAGAATAAGTGCAAAAAAATTAACAGAAAATTTTGTAAAATAATTAATATTAAAATGTAGAAACATTAAAAATGTGTTTATTATGATAAAAAAAATTCAATTCATTGTCAGACTGTTCTATTGTGTACTTTATTGTAATTAGTATGATAGTTCGTTTAATATTGGCTTTTTTGATTGTGGTTTGTTGAAATTATCGGTTAATGAAAGAAATGAAGACAAAAACAATGATTACATTGCAGTTATCATTACGTTGTGTTAATTTTACTAAGAGTGATTCCATTGGCTACAAATAAAAAACAATTATCGATACACAGTCAATAAATATTCCAGTAGTTTTATTATGCTTATTCCATCTAAATTGCTTTTTTATATGAGAATTTCATAGTTTTAAAGTCAGCTAACTTTAATACCTTATGATTGTTGTAAGTAAATACACAAGTATGCAATGGTTATTCAAATAAGTTGGCACAAACTATAGCTTTCAAAAAGTTATTTTATATGGCTTCTACCCTGCAAATCAAAAATGAAATTAAAGTTCATATCGAGCTTATTTAAAAAAAATTCGTTAATGTAAAGCAACATTAAACTCACCTGAGTACAAAGGAGTATTTTATTTCTTTACGTATCGTATCCTTTTTTATCTAGCGATGTATTTAACATGGATCACAGTCATCTGTAACGTTTCCATCACATTGTGACTACTTTTATGATCATGTCATGTAAAATTTTCAGATGTTTTTAGAAATGTTAGACATACGAAATTTTAAAAGCAAATTCGTGTAAAGTAAATAGCTTATATATAGGTAAAATTTTAAATGAAAAATATATTTTAAATAAAAGCATTTAAATAAAAAAACTATTCGAATTGAGTTTTATTTACAATTTCTATGAGCTAATATTATAACATTGATATGAACTCATATTATGATATTGATATAAGCTAATATTATGATATCGGTATGAGCTTATAAAACGAGCTCACAGTGAGTCCAAAAAAGCATAGACTTATGTATCATAGTCAGATCACTATGAGCTCGATATGAGCTTATTTGAAGTCGATGTGAGCTCATTTGGTTTGCAAGATAGTCTCTTTGATTATTAACTTAAACAAGCTAACAAAATAGATTTTCTCTATGTTACTATAGAGTCTAAAAATCTTATTATAAATTTTATAATATTAAACTTTTAAATGAATAAAGTGATGTTTCATTTTCATGAATAAAATTAACATAACACCTTTCTGTTTGTTTTTTTAAAACTTTTTACATTTGAATTCGAACTTGGAATTTAATTTGAAACATTGTTCTCTTTTATGCACAATATATTATTAAAGAGTCATAATTTTATAAAAATAATATAGTTTAAGGATTTTCATTACATATACGTAAAAAAGGAAATTGATCATTATATCTTCAATTCGTGTTTTATTAGAAAAAGCAACATACATTTTCGAATTTTATTTTTACACAAGACCTTTGCTTTCCTCTGTTTAATTAACTTCTAATTTTTAATAATTAATTTTTTAATTTAAGGGTTTTTATTTTCCTGCCAGTAAGTAAATAAGCGTTTAATTAATAACACTCTTTATTTTCATTATCGAAATATTAATTAATTAATTAACGGAAAAAAAATTAACGAAAATATTCGAAATAAAGGCACAAAACATTAATTTACAAATTATTAAAAAGATGAACAAAAAAAAATTAATTAAAATTTTCTCATGAATTCGAACTTTTTTGACTTTTTATGCCATTTTAAATTTCATTTTGCTTTTTTTAACGTTTAAATTAAAATTATATTTTTAATTAAAAAAAATATATAACAATTTTATTGATTTTATTTCTGTATTATAAAAATAATGATTGATTGATAGGTTATTACTTTTTATAATGTAGTTTATTTGCATATAAATTAAAATCTTCAAATATATTTTAATTTACGTTTAATTATAAGTGTTTTGCATAGTCTACACTTTTCTAAAAAAAACAAAATTACTTTTTTGTCAATTTATTCGTAATATTTATCATATTTTTCAGCGTCATAAAGTTAAAGTTATATTTATTTTTTATATTCAAAATTCGAGAACGAAATAAAAAAACAATTTAAAAAGTCCCTTTTTCATATTATTTTTTAATATTTTTTATATGAATTGTACAGGTCGTTCAAAATTACTAAAATTGATTTTCAGAAATCAATTTTCGAAATCTGCTTAAAAAGTTAATAAAAATAAATTGGTTAAAAAAGCTTAAGTTTTTTTTCCCCCTGAAAGGAGATTTTAATACTTTTTTTACAAGAAATTTTACTTAGAAATTTATACACAAATTAGTTTTTTTTTGAAATTTTAATAGCTATTATTTATCGCATCAATTTTTTTTTAAATGTGTTCAAATTTATACGGCAATTATCACTTAATAACAGTATCTAATTATCTCTTTTACGTTTAAGTAATTTATGACTTATTTTGAAATTTTTATGCATAAAAGGCATATTTTCCCGGACCAAAGCACATTGTTATTTTTCCACACAAAAAATTTATAAATATTGAAAATTGTATACGTATTTTTTCTAAACCACTTTCTCGCTAGTTTTTCTGTTTTAACGATTTGACTTCCATATTGAAAAACTCTCACCACAGATACACAATCATGAATTATGATTTTGTAGAAAACGTTTGTGAATAAAGTGATTTCATTAATGATGAAATTATTAATGATGCCACGATTAGTGATTCAAATCCATCGTTTATAGACGATAATTATTTAAAAAACAAATAAAAAAAAAGAGTTGTCTATGTTTATAAAAGAAAGGAGAGAAAGAAAATTCAAAAGTGTGTTTAAAAATTGTGATGCCGGTTAATCGGGTCTCTATCATTTGTCAATTTATGTTTTGTATCTGTATATTTTTTTCTATCTGTATTTTTTCATTTTTTCAGTGTTGGTAATATGTTTTGTTTTTGGAAGAAAAACTTCGTTTTGACTGTTTGAAAGTCGAAGGTTTTCTTGTGAATTCATGTGCAAATTAACAGAAATTAAAATTTCTTTTTTTATTGCTAGTAAGATATCTTAAATTTTTAATGCGCGAAAGAAACGCCTAAAAACTATGTTTGAAGTATTTTCTGAATTTTATTTTTCATTTTAATCAATTGCGTAAACACATGGATAAAAATTTCTACTTAGATTTGGGAGCAGTATAAAAACTTTTGTTTTTATAAAAAAAAATATCATAAAATTTAGTAAAAATATACTTAAAATTAACATATTTATACTTATTTAGCAAAAAATAAGTATATTTATACGCGTCTTTAATAAAATACCTCTACTTGTGTTCCAATTTTAAATAGATGTCAACTTGAAAACAAGTAGAAATTTTTATCTGTGCACCATTCGATAGAGTAAAAAGGCAGTAATAGGCGTCGTAAAAGAATGTTTTATTAAAATTAACACACTCGAAATATATACTGTTCAGTTTGTTAAATCTTTAAAGACGTTTCGCTTATATATGAAAAATTAAAATTCTTCGTTTGAATTATGTGTTTGCAAGTTATGCAATTTTCAATTAGTTTTGACAAATTTTTTCCATTATTTATGTCTATTACCTTCTATGCACGGAATCTAAATTTTATCGATTTCATATACAATCTTAATTCCAATTAAATGAAATGGAAATAATTTCCTTAAAAACCAGAGAAACTTTTAATTAAAAATTTCTTAAAATTTCCTAAATTAAAAAAATGTATATACGTTTTAGAGCAAAGAGAACGAAACAGCGATAAATTCTGCTTTTTATAATTAAAAAACCAATTAAAATTATTGATTACAGAAAAAAAAATAATTAAATTGCATCGTTTAACAATTTTCATTTTTGCGATGAAAAATTAAAAATTCTATATCAAAAATATCGATTTAATGCATTTTTTACAGTAATATTATTGTAGCTCGTTAAATTTGCAAAAATAAACTGTTTAGACTTTAAAATAATTAAAATGCAATTATATCTATTTTTTTATGATGGGGGAAACTAAGTGTACACGTAATTGTACGTTTTTGTTTGTGGTGGGAAAAAAAAACGAAATTTCCATAGAGCAATTAATGATTCAAATACTAAAATTAATTTTTTAAGCTTTTAAAAGGAAATTAAAAAAATTAATTAGGAGCAAAAAATTCATAGCAAAAAACCCCAAATACAGTGGATACATACACGTAAAAGAAAAACGTGAAGGAAATTAAGTATTTGAAAACAAAAATAATAACTTAAAAGCAGAAAAATTAATTAAATTGAAACTTTTGCTGTATTAATTTTTTATTGACACTTGCAAATTAGTTTTTTTTTTCATTTCTTTCATAAAAAAGCTCATCAAATTACTTTTTTCTGCTTTAAGATGAGAAAAACTTGATTATCTTAATTAAATCTTTTTTGTGTGCCTTTTGATAAATTAATTTTTTCTCCTTTGTTAACTTAAAAATTTCGCATAAAGAAAATAATTTTCGATTAAAAGCGTTACAGTTTTCGCAGTTCTCGCAGATTTCTTAGATTTCGTTTCGTTTTAATTTGATTTTATGAAAGCAACGTACAGGGTAATCACGTTTATTAACAACTATATTCTAGCTAAGTAAACTTTGTACAAGTTAAAAGCCGTTTGTGCAATTCTAATTTTTTAAATTAGTGATTTTTCAGGGGAAAAAATAATTTCCTTTAAATTTCCGAAACTCTATTTCTTCTTTGGGGTAATTATTGCGTTTTATAAAAGGAAATTATTTAAACGAAATTTCGATTTTCTTACGGCTTATGATTTTCCAAATATGAAATATTTAACTTTTTACGGTGTAGATTTCTACACAGATAAAAATTATTTGAATTTGGTATTAGTATAAAAAAAGCATCATCCGGGTATAGCACAAATTACTAAATTTACACTTTTTTAAAACTACACCGAGAAATGTGTTCAGAAAATACATTTTTAAAAAAAATGCTTAAAAAAGAGAGTAAACAAAAACTTTTTATGAGAATAAAACTATTTTTTAATGGTTAAAAAACTATTCTTTAAACACTAAACAATATTTTATACTTTATAATTTTACTAGAGCAAGTTTTTTTTACAAAAACAATTGCTTTTGATTTTAGAGGGCCTAAACTTCAACGATATTATACTTCAAAAGTTAAAATATTCATTTTAAAACTATTCGATTATGAAATTTCAAAACTATTAAGATAGGCTGTATTCACTAATTTAAGTGTAGAATGGTGTTCATTATGCGTTCTGTGTTCTAGTAATGACGAAGACTACAGTGTTGCCATGATGTATATTTATACATAATGTTCGCTGCGATTATAAACGATATAAAAAGAAGTTTATTTAAATAACTTTTTAATAGTAGATTTCTAATGATCTAAAATCTATTTAGATTTTTACTTAAAGTAAGCAATTACTTTTATCCGTGTATGTCTGCATCTTACTATAATTAACTCCTGAAAATCAATAAACATATAATTGAGAAACTTGTATAAAAGAATAATTATTTATATCAAAGGAACTATTAAACTTATTTCTTATTTTTGTAATAGATGAGATTATTTATAATTTGTAACTATGTAAACTTATAAAACTATCACAAGTTATTTTAATAATTTATACGTGATAAGATTCAAACTTCGAAAATATACTAACATAATCGAAATTGATTAAGTAAAACAATAAGTCTTTAAACCTATTACACTTTTTAGCTGTTTTTTTTTTTTATTATCATAATGCATTTGAGCACCATTATGTTTTCACATTTTTCATATAATAAAATTATACGAAAATATAAAATACATTAAAACGCCAAAAATGACTTCTAATAGTTTCTTTTTCAATTTATTCAAAGTAACAAAACTCTTAAGTCAAAAAATTTGAATATTTATAAATACTTAAATAAACAATAGTAGCTATTTTGAAACTGGTAGTTCGTAAAAATGAAATTTGATATATAGAGTTCATTTATATTAAAGATTTAAAGTTAGGTTTTGTTTTGTAATTTAACTACCAAAATCACATAGTGTGGTACGAGATTTTAAAATTTTTTGAAGCATTTTTTTATTAAAAAGGATTTACTTATTTTACTTTATTCTTAAAAAATGTTTGACCACAGTGAAATATAAATCGGGGTGAAACGATAAAATAGAAGTGAAATTAATGTGATACTACTTTTTGGAATGAAAAACAATAACAGCGACAGCTAGCGACTATGTAAATGATATGTAATTTTAAATGCCGTTGCCGATCTGCGCAATCTGTATTAAAAATTTATTTACTTACTGTTATAATTTAATAAAATTTTTCTTTAGTTATATTAAAGAATGACTTTCTAGTATACGTATAAGGCAAATTTTCTCATCAATTTATAATTTACACAGTCAAAAGAAAATTCAAACCTATTTATCAGGTAAATACCGTCAAAGGTCATAAAGCCTATCATTTTTAAAGGTACTTTACTGAAAAAATATAAATGCTACCCAAAAAATAAAAAGTTCTATATAACAAATTCACAGAACAGCAGACACAGAAGTAGAACACCTATTGTTTGCGCAAAAACTAGTTCTTATAAAACGTACCATGGGCACTACGAGCGCTGCGATGTAATCACAAAATAACAATTCTGTGAATAAAATATGGCGTTAATAACGACAATTTACATAGAATAAAAAATCCC
>AGDA01064020.1:0-13098 GCA_000281935.1 Mengenilla moldrzyki | reverse complement strand
AGTAATATAAAAATCGCAAAATTTTTGAATTTTTAAAAGTCAATTTTTTGGAGGGGGTAAAAATGTGATTTTTCACTTTAAAATTTTTTTCCAGCTGATTGGAACTACATAGATACATGAAATATGATGAAAAACATTCAGAAAACATCCTTTTATTACTGTCAGAAATTTTATTGAAATAGCTATTATGGAGCCTAAGATATTGGTTTTAAAAGTAAAAAAAAACGGCCAAAAAACGCATTTTTTTCGAGTTTTCAATTTACATTTTGCACTTTTTCTCCAAAAAAAATTCGTTCCTGAAAAACTAATCACCTTAATATAAAATTTTTAAGTTTTTCTTTAAATCGACACCAAAAAAAGTTATTTCCTAAAAGTAGTTTTTTAGTTATAATTTTTTGAAAATTGCAATGTCAAATCGAAGTACATGTGGAAACCAATGTCATGCCACTTAAAAATTGTATAAAATTTTAATTTTAATTGAGTCAGGAATTTGGTTGCCCAATGTGTATTGAAATATATAAATGCAACATGAAGTGATTTTGACGAGAAATACGATTTTTTAATTTCTTCCTTTCATACAACTTTTAAGTGGTATGACATTGGTTTCCGCATGTACCTCAGTTTTACATTGCAGTTTTCAATTTTTTTTTTCGAAAAAACTACTTTTAGGAATTTACTTTTTTTAATGTGGATTTAAAGAAAAACTCAACAATTTTATATTGAGGTGGTTAGTTTTTCATGAACGAGTTTATTTTTGGGGAAAAAGTGCAAAATGTAAATTGAAATTTCGAAAAAACGCGATTTTTAGCCGTTTTTTTTGGCTCTTAAAACCAATATCTTAGGCCCTATAATAGATATTTCAATAAAATTTTGAACATTAATAGAAGGATGTCTTCTGAATATTTTGCACCATATTTCATGTATCTGTGTAGTTTCAATCAACTGGAAAAAAATTTTAAAGTGAAACATCACATTTTTACTCCTTCCAAAAATTGGCTTTTAAAAATTCAAAAATTTTGCCATTTTTGTAATACCCTTATTGTAGACTTTTAAAAAATATCGGGTGTTTGGGGTAAATTTTTGTTGCTAGACAGTGTATTTTGTTTTTTCATAATGATACACGAATAAAAATATATGACCGATTTAACATAAAAGTAGAAAAGTGACAAAAAAGAAATTTTAATTATTTTTACTAGGTTTTTTTGTTAATTTCAATATAAATTTAGTTATTTTTAAATGTTTTTTATTACAAACAACAAATCTTGAATTTTTAATCGTTTTTTAATCGTTTTTTAACGGTTTTTAGTTTTTTCTCTCGGTGTATTACGAATGTTTAAATTTAAATCGTAACGTTGTTTAAGGCTTTTTCATAAAAGAAAACTTTAAATTTGATCAAAATTTCGTTTTGCGACTCTATATGTGAAGCTGAGATTTACAATTTAAAAAGTCCAGGTCTAGAGTACATAATGGACAATTTAGTCTTGTATTACTTTTTATGTATATAAAATGTGATAAAAAAAAATTTTTATTCTATATTTTCTACACTGGAAAACAACGGGCTTAAACATTCGTTTTCATTAGTTTTACTATCGAATTTTTTAATATAATGAAATGTTAAAACTATTTTGAAATTTGCTTATTCTCATAATATCATTTATTCTACGTATATGGTAAACTTTATTATTTGGACAGGTTTTAATAACTTTCTATCAATATTGTGTAATTTCCATTATAATTATGTCTATTTTTTTCGAAGTACCGATGTCTTATTACACAGAAATGTTCTAAGAACTAACTATCCCTTTTAAAATGAAGTATCGATTTTAAGTTTAAAATATTCATGTAATTTTTAGGAGTTTATGAAAAAAGTTATTTGGCCGTATTTCTTTACACCACATTTTCATCGTAAAATTGAATATACGAAAGCATCCATAATAATAATTTTCTTCTTATTACATATATAACAAGAAAAGCATGCTGCCAGCAACTTTTTTGAATCACTAAACAGAAATAACTTAGTGAAACCTATGAAAACTTTAACGAATCTTTGGCATTTCATGAATTTTTATAAATGATAAGAAATCAATATATAGATTTATGACTGTCTAGTTATAAAAAAAATTGATTTAATATCGTAAATAAATAATTAGATACGGTATATCCCTTTAAGAAACATATTTAAGATAAAATGTATACGATTGTTAAGAATTTGTGTTACACGAATGGTATATTGGAATATCTAAATTTACGTTATATCCAATCGTTTAATATGTGAGACTACTAAAGGTTTAATACTTGTAATTTTTAATAAAAAATTTTACTCTTTATTCTTTGACAGTGTTTAACAATTTAATTGTGTAGTGAATTGCACGTTTTTTAAATGATCAATTTATACAATAAAAAATAAATCAAATTTACATGTTTTTATACGATTATTAGATGAATGTTAATATCTTTTATGAACAAAGCTGCTAAAAATTTTACATAAATAACAGTATGATTGTTCATAATTATTGTACATCATATGTTTAAAAATAATGTTTAAAACGTGTCAATAATCGTTCCATATTTCCATAATTTTTATTAACAAAATAATAATAGACATTTGTTCTACGATTAATATTTAAAATATGCGTGAATAAATTTGTAATAATGGTATAGTATAATACAAAGTAATTGAAGATAGTGCTTAAATAAAGAACAATGATTTGAAATAATATAAGGTATATTGATAATAAAAAAAGCACATATATTAATGTTATTTTACCTATAAGCTATTAATAAGTTTCCAAATGTAAGTATTTTGAAAATCATTGTGTTCTTTACACGTGAAACAGTTAACCTTACATTTGCTATGCATTATTCACACAGTAAAGTCACATTATATTTGTGTAGAAATGATAAGTTATGTGTCTTTGTAAGTGACAAAGATAAATAAGCTTAGTGAGATTTTAAACGAAGCACAGAGATGTGTAATTTTGAATGATTACGTGAATAGTGTGAATTTAAGTATGAATGATGAATCGTTTTTGTTGCGTTAATGCTGAAATCTTTTTATGCGTTAAAAATTACCTTAAGGGCCTAATTATTTTTCTAAGAAATTAACATTTCAGTTTTAATTTTTTTTACAAAGAACTTTTCCGGGGAATAATTTTTCACTTTATTATTTCGGTGCGTAACATTTAAAAAATGATTCCTCATAAAATAACGAAAAATGCCAAAAAAATGTGTGCTATCGTCAACAAAAAGCATTTCTTCTTATAATAGCCTGCATTATATATATATTATATATTGTCCATTTTTTACAGCAATTGAAGTTTCCAAGTTGTGCACTTAATTTTTCTTATATGTATAATAAATTGATGGTGGAGGAGGTATTGAGAAAATGCGACGCGAAATAGATTTTTTGATACTTGATCCTTTTAATCTTTCTAATAGAAAGTTTTAGGATGTTTTTTAGCTTAAGCCTTTGTGAAATATATAAGGGAAAAATTGTAATAATTTTTCATCGAATTTTCCCCGTTAAGAATGTGAAAAATGATAAAGCACAAATTGTAAAAATGTTCATAATGAAACATTTCTTGTTGCAAAATATGTTATAAATTATCGACTATGTTCAGTAATATTTAATAGATTTTTTAAAGAAGACTAGCAAAAGTCGGGAATTTTAATAATGAATGTCAAAAAAAATGCTAACATGAAGTTAAAAAATTGATCGAATATATATAAAAAAATAATATTGATTTTCGCTGTTTTGGTATGATACTCTCGTTTGTTTTGCGAACTGAATTCGGTAAAGTAATATATCGTTAATTGAATTGCAAATAATTAAAATTTTTAGTTAATTTTGATTCGATGTTTGAAATCACATTTTAAAATTAAATGAAATGAAAGCTTTTTTAGCAGAAAAAATGTTTAAAGTTTTAAACACGTTTTAATTTTATTATAGAAATCGTATTATTATTGCAAAAAATCGGGTTTAGAATTTAAAACTGTAATTAAATCGCATTGGAAAAGTAATTATTGAAGTTTTTTTTAATTAAAAATTTTTTCAAGCCGATTTTCGATTGAATTTATGCAGTTTATCAATAATATTTTTCAAAAGAATTAAGGTTTCTTGAAATATATTTCTTAATGTCATTTCGAAATCACATAACTCATCTTCTAATAAATTACTGCATAAAAACTTTATACATATATAATATAGAGCTTCTTTAACTCCTTTAACTTTAGACCAAAATTTAGGGTTCAAGAAATTTTAAAAAAAAGTCGAATAATTGAACTTAAAATTTTTATTTTTGAAATATCGAGTTGTTACTTATTTTTAAAGAAAAAAATTTTAACGATTTGAATTTGAATTTAAATTTTCATGACATCATAAATTACATCAGTAATAAGATGTCTTCGTATAGAATAAAGTGCAAACCATGGGTCTTTTTTAAAACCTATTCATGATCATTCTTACTCTCAACTTTGAGAATAATCAAGTTTATGATCAAATTTCTGTAATAAGTTGATTACGTTTTGAAAAAGAATCGTTGTTTGTTCTGTGATTTTTTTGATTCTTAAGAATCAAGAAGAGATCTTATGAATCTGCAATCCAGACATTAAATTGATTTATTTGAGGTTTCAAAAAAATTATAGCATAAAATGGAAGCATAATATTATTTTCTTAAAAGTACTTGTTTTACAATTAATTTTAATTTATTTCTTTACAATAAAAAACGTTTTTGATTACAAAACAATATATAATATTATAATATTTCAATGATTGTAAAAAAAAAAATAAGAAATTACTTAAGAAATTGAGGTTTTAATTCCGCTTAAAGTGTTTCTTTTGTCATGCATTTAAACAACGACTCATAACGAACAAAAAAATAAAAATTTATGTTATAACGTTATTTTATTTCTTAAAAATATAGTTACGTTATTTTTTAGTTATTTGGAAATTTTTAATTACGTTATAAACGCACGTTATAACTAATAAATAATGTTATAATAAAATTTTTCGAGCTTGAATTTTATTTTTGACTTATGTGTATTAAATATTTCATGTAACGGAAATTCGTCAATTTTGCATGAAATTTGGTAATTTTATGTGTGTGATTCTCAAATTTGTTTAAAATTTTACTAATTTTTTTACACTTTTTATGGCAAAAAACCAAGATGGTTTTCTGATATTATCATTTTATAGTCATCAATCAAACACTTTGATTTCTTACTTTCGAAATCATGTTCGAAATTGGATCGTACGATTTCGTCTTTTTTTCGCCTCATTAATTTTAAATTTAACACACTAAACTACTCGAATCGAAACACAAACAAAGCGCAAAATCCAAAATATGATTTTATCAGTTTCGACAACTTTTTGTTTTAAAAAACAACTTTTGCTTTATTTTCAGGCTTTGTTTCATCAGTTCTTGTGAAGAAATATTTTTTAGTTATAACAAAAAAATAACGTTATTTTATCGATTTTGAAGTTTCATTATAGCTAAAAAATAACGTTAAAATAACAAAATTCAGAAAAATTAATATAGTTATTTTGTTATTTTCATTTCTGCAAATAAAGTTAAGTTATAGTAATGTTATAATTATAAAGTTTAACGTTGCAGTAACGTTATTTTCATAACTTTATGAACCCTTGCCTTTAAACATGTGTAAGAAAAATTCACATTATTCCACGACAAGGTTTATAAAAAATTGCTAATTTTCAGAAACCGAGTTTCGATTTTTTTTAAGCAAAAAACTGATTAACGGATAAAAACAATTATAGTTGAGTCTAATTATATGTATTATTTTTCTCATATGAATTTCTTAGTTTATTTGACGATAATATTTTGAGTTTTTTACTTATATTGAAAAACATTTTATAGCTATGTGAATAAAAATATTAAAGCATAGCTTTAATTTCACAACAGGGGAAAATAATTTTCATAAAAAATTATCCTTAGTCTGCATTTACTTTATTTTAACTTGTTTTAAATAAAAATTAATGATAGGTTTATATTTTTATCAGTTTACTAAAAAATGACTTAGAAAAAATATTAAAGAAAAAAATATTTTTTTTCTTATTAACATTTATGATATTTTTATATTTTTTAATTATAACTAATATTCTTTTTGTTTTTTCTTTTAGCTGAAGGCAAATACTATTACATCTTGGAGACATAACGAGAATTCTGGTGAACTGTCAGTGTTTTGCTGGTGATTTTCATCATTTTAGCAATTGAAGAATAATTTTTTTTAAAAAATAATAAAATAAAATATTGTGTAAATTGTTTTTTTTTTTGTTTATTAAGGAAGATAAAAAAACCTAAATTTTACAAAAAGATTTTTTCGAATATAAGACGATTTTTTAACTTAAGACGTTAAAATACGAGCACTTATCAGAAGATGTGATATTGTGAAATTATACGGTATTAGAGCTACATACATACAGATTAAATTTTTGTCGAAAATATATTGTGTATCTTAAAACTGTCAGCATCTTATATTCGAAGAATTAAAGCATTACTGATAATTGTTCTCGCACTTTATCAGGTTAACTATATATAATTGTAACTTAGAAAAAACCATAATCAGATTGTAAGTTTTTTCTATTAAAATAAAATTCATTTATATTGTGGAAAAAGCTAAATTTAGACAAAAAAGATGAATTGTGAAAATAGAAATTGATTGGAATTCTTTTATTTATTTTTTCTGGAGCGATATCTACCAAGTCTTTGATTGATTATATGCCGAGAAGAAAGCATTATTTTTCTTCCGATTTTTTTAGAATTAATGATTAAGCTTAAAGCTATATAAAATTGAGAAACGTAAGCTTTTTCCCAAAAACTTGAGTTTCGTAAGCCCAAAAAAAATTGCGAGGCAATTCTCTTTAAAAAACATAATTGCATTTAATAAAAATTCTGTTACAAAACTGATTGATAAAAATTTACAAAATTCGTTATGAAATTTGAAAGATAATTTTGTAGTTTGTATTTTATTAATTTGTGTGTAGTTTTTCAAAAATATGTTTATAGTTTTTTTTTTTGAAAATTGAAAAATTATAAGAAAAAACAGTTTATTAAGCTGTTAAATGTTTTAATATTATTATAAATAAATAAAAAAAACTGAATTTTCAGAAAAATAAAATTTGAATTTTACATCCTTTTTTTTAATTAAGGTATTAGAAATATAAATCTTATTTTTAATGTGTTTCGGCAGTAATAAAAGTATAAATACTAATTTAAAAGTGAAACTTGACTTCTCGCGAATTTCAAAAGTATATGTTTGTTTATATATATGTATATATATATGAAATAAGATTAATAAATCTTTCTTGTTAATTTATAAAAATGAAAAAATATTTTTCCGTTTTATATTTATAAAAGAAATTTAAAGCGTACAAATAAAAAACAAAATGATTTATTGGTTAAGAAAATGGAAAATGAATTACATTTTCATATGCTGCTAGTATTTTAAAACGAAATGTGAAAACGAAAATTTCATCGGAACAGTTTATGAATTTTATCCAAATCGAGTGCACAACAATTACTTAAATTTTAAACGTCGATATTTTTATTTCAGCAATTCTAAACAAATTAAAAAAAAATGCAATGTTGAATATTTTTTTAAAAAAAGTAAAAGACAGTAAATTTTTTTATACTTTGGATAATTTACGACTTTTGATTTTCGTTTAAAACCAAAATTTACTTTTAAAATAAAAGAATTTTTATACACTAGTACAAAGAAGCGTATCAAAAAGTTACAAAGAAATTACTTTTGTTAAAAGTGAATTATAAGTATGTCATTTTAATAAAAACATACGTGATGAAATTACGCCTACAATTTACATACTTGCATTTATAATTCACATATTAACATTTTGCAATGAATATGAAATTGTAAAAGTTCATAATAGCATTTTAATGTTATAATTTTAATATTTTTACAATTTCGGTTATTCAAAATGATGGAATAAAGAAATTAAAAAAACAAAAAAATCTTTATAAAATACTTATATAATACACGTTGAAAATGGCGGGTTTCAATATTGTAATATATACCCGTATAACACAAACGTGGAATACACGGTTTACATCTTGCTTAATTTTCAACAAGTGTATTATTTGTTGAAAAAACGATATTTAAGCTTTCTTTTACAAGCGTTTAAAATCTTAATGAAATAAACATTTTATACACATATAAAATTAAATATTTAATACACAATAAAATAATACTAAGTTTAAAAATACAATAAATATACTGTTTAATAAACAGATAAATTGCTGTTTAAAACGCAGCATATAAAGTCTCAAAAGGGTATGGCTCACAATGAAGTTTTAAACGAATAATAAACGGAATCTCGTTAATTTTTTAGTTTAAAAATTATAGTTCTCCACAATTATTACACGGTTTGTGCTATACGTGTATATATTGAAATTTTACTTAATTATATATGTGATACATTGCAAAAATTTTAAATTTTTCGCGAATAAAACATGTAAGAAATAACAAATTTTGATATTTCTTTATAATGCTGAAATAATCTACATATTTTCCACCGTAGATTTTATTTACTTATTGATATTTTATTTAGTAAAGTATGGAATACATTCAATTGTTCCGAGAAAATTTAACTAGAATGTATATGAATCAAATAGCTTCCTTTTTCGTGAAATGCAGCTATATTTATAGATTACAGAATCTTTTTAGTGTTCTACCATACACGTAAAATTTTCATTATGTAAAAATCGTGTTTTATCATGTTGACTATACGACATGTATTTTTTTGTACAAAGTTATCTTGTAAACTAATAAGAGTATTTTAAATGTTACAAACGATTTTAAATAATAATATTTTTTAACTAAATCGTGTAAAATTAAAATTTGATTTTATACTTGTTAAAATATTTCCACATAAACGGTTGTGAGTTCACAACAGTAAACCTCAATTGTAAGAAAATCACTGTGATATCACAATGAGTCTTTGATCACTCATAGTAAAAATATATCGGTTTTAACTGTAATATTACAAGCAAGGATTCGTAAAGTATCATCTCGCACACATTAACTTCGCTTTGATATCATAGTAAGATCATTTCATTTTGGTTGAATGGGTAAGCAAATTAAGTTTTCAAATATTTTTATGGTACAATTAAAGTATAAAATACATACATCTAAAAAAGTTCTGTAATATAAAAAACTAATTCAAAAAGCTAACAAAATTTCATAATTTTTTTTCGAAAAAAAAAAAATTGTACAAAAAAATTTGGTTCTGTAATACTGAAAAAGAAACACGCTGAAACTCTTGTTGTTTAGTTAAGGTTACATTTCTTTACTCTTTATTTTTTTGAACGAACCAAATCATATTTTTTGCCTAAATACGAATTGTGTTAATTTTTTAAAAAATATGTTGTGACACAGATAATTTTAATTAATATGTAAATAAAGGTACAGAGATAAATTGCATCAATATAGAGATAAAGAAGAACGATATCTTCTAACTGAAAAGTTTTCAGTCTCATTATAAAACATTACGATAATAAAACCATTAAACCACAGTGAACCATCAGATAACTCAGTGTTGTTGAAAATACAAGTTTTTTAAGATACATCACACTAAAGTGATACAGTTTTCGTATCATATGGATATCACATTTTCCTTAATATGATAAATAAGTAGACTCATTTTATACTATTACGGAGATAACCAAAAAAGTCTATCATAACTCGTGTTCAAAAAGTTTGTCCCGAATGGGACAATTTTACGTCATAGCTACTTAGAATTACTCAACCCCTACGTTTTATACAAGACCGAGTAAGTTTGTAAAGATACTTTTCAACTCTGTCCCGAAAATGACAGACTTTTTGAACACGATTATAGTGACAGCAAAAAAGGCATAACAGTGATAAAACTCTTTGAACAGGAATTACTTACTCCGCCTGAGAACAATGTGTGCATTGTAAATTTAGTGGAGAAAAGTGAGTTATATACGTGATGTAATTCTTTGAAATATCACACTGATAATTCTTTTTCACTAAAAAGCAACTTATATAAAAGAGTGTATTTTCCTCATCCCTTTTGTGATATCCTAAATTACTTTTCACAGTATTATCATAGTGATTAGTTTATCAGACACTGGTTCACAGGGTAGTCATAATATTCATCATGTTTAATAATAAAACTAAACAAACGCTGATCATTAAACGATCAGTGGATGCAATGGTTGTGGTGCTAGTCGTAGTCATACAATCTCATATTCTAAAGATCAATTACTAACGCAATTAGTGACACCTCATTGAACTTATTGTCATGCAGGACTCATCAGATGATCTTCTAAAATTTTATAAAAAGCAAAACTTTTATAAAATCTTTGATCAGAAAATAATTTTGTCGACAGCAAGATTAAACTCCTATTATGTTTTCCTAAATAAGACCGAAAAAGCGCAATTCGTTATTTCAAACGTAATCACTAACAACAGATGTAGGTGTAATTAAATTTCAAATGTTTACTTTTATAATTTTTTTATTCACCTTCCAAAATTGATAACCAAAAATTGAATAATCTCTAACAGCATTAAAGAAACTCCCTATTTATATTTAACTAAATATAAATACGAATTAAATTTTTAATATATAAAAACCACATATCTCTACACTGTAATAATTTTTCATTACACTTAACTTTTAAAGAGTAAGAATTGTAAATATATTGTTTACTCCTATTATAAAGGTAAACAAACGAAGGGTTAAACAAACATTAATAAAGAGAAAGTTTTTAAAGAAAATTCACCAATGTCAACAGAAAGCATTACATTCTAGATGAAATTTAATAAACGCATTACTAAAACACGATTCAGTTTACTTTTCAAAAATAACTTTAATAAATTGTTTGAAAACATAATTTAAATTTTATTCTTGGAAATATCTCGCAGCAATTTCATTCCAGTGAGCATTCCATCGAATTTCATATTTATTTCTCAAATATTCTTTAAAACGGAATTCGGTTTTGTTTCTTTGCTCATTGTACGGATAATTCAAAAACCAGTTAACTAATAGATCACGTAAGTCTCTTTCGTTTTGAAACAAAAAACCATTTTGTTTTTCTAAAACTAGTTCAGTACTTAAACTAAATAGGAGAAAAAAATTAGGAATATAAAAGAAATTTTGTTCCGTATACCATTTATAATTATATGCCATCACTGGAACATTACAGCCGAACATATCTAGCACTTTCATCGGTAAATCGAGACCACTAGAACTCTTGTGTAAGCAAACCCCGATATCAGCACAAGCAATTATCCGTGCATAATCTTCTTGTCGAAGCCACGGTAAAACAATTTGAACTTTTTGCCAGAACTTTTTCTTTATCAGTATGCTAAAGTATTCTTTTAAGGGCCCCTTTCCTGTGATTACACAAATCAATCGCGGTAAATTCTTTTCTTCAACAGCTTTTTTGTCATAAGCTATAAAAAAAAAAATAAATAACTCAAGTGAAAACTTACTTTCCATGTTTTTGAACAAATTATAAAGTAATATTTTTTTTATACTTTGTAGTTTAAAGTTATTTGCATGGTTCATTGTTTTCCTACAATAGGGTTTTTTTTGAATTTATCAAACAACGATTTTTCAGAGTCTTCTTACAAGAACTTCAGCTTTTAAATGATATAACGTTCATAATCGTTCTTAAAATCTTGGTTTACGCCAGTATTTATGGAGCACGTCCTTAGTAAAATAGACGATATGAAATTCGTAATATAATGACAAATCACTTGAACTCGTTCAACAAAAAATTGTTTTTTATAAAAAATTCTTGATATAAAACACTTTACAACAAAAACTTTATTCAGTTTTTTAAATATTATTTACTACATATATTCAAATATATATACATATATCCCGATTATTGTAGGCTATAACAGTTAAATTTATCTGTGTATTCTAATACGCGTATCAAAATGGACGAATAGGGCATGAACTGGTCGTCAATTGAAGTTTCGATTTGAGCACTTTGGGCTGGAACTTTAAAATTGTGTGGACAAGAGCAATAATTTAAACGACCGTTATTCGCGAATTAAATTATATTTCGATTTATATTACTTATTTTAAATTTCAAATTTTCATAAACAATGAAAGGGTATAAACGTTTTAAGTTCTAGCTCCAGCGTATTCAAACAGAAACTTCAATTCAATGATAAGTGTGTTTCATTCCTCCATGGCATTCAATAATTTTTTTATCTGTAAATTAAAAGCTCGCATGAAAAAGTGTAAAGAGAGCATGAGCATAAAGTAAAGACTGCTCGTTTAATTACAAAATTTATTAAAATAATTTCAGGACCAGTACTATATTTAATACGAATTGTTAGTCAGTATTCATTGATGTCCATGTCAATATCAATAATAACTATATGTACGAAGCATATAACTATAGTTAAATAATATTTCTATTTTCCTTTGTTTATAGTGATATTACAATTTACGACATCAGAAAATCGTTGCATACACAGAAACAAAATAAAAAATCAAAGCATAGTTTTAATAAAAAAAGTACACAATATTAAAAAAGAAAAAAAACTAACAAATAAAAAACTAAAAAATTGCATAAAAAAGCCTATAATTTTTAAAAAATAAATAATTGTACTTCCTATTTATATAAAAAATTATACAAATTTAAAATAAATAGCATTAAATTATTGCAGATAAATAAAACTACCTAATAATTTATCGCTAAAAGGAGGTAATTGTAAATAAACAATAAAATAAAGAGCAAACAATTAGAACTCTGATTAATATACAATCACAAGAATATAATAAAAACAGGAAATCATTATAAATAAGAAAATTTGAAAAAAACTAAAAATCTAATTTAACTGCTCTAATCTAAAAAATAATACTAAAAAAAGATAAATATTTAATCAAGAAAAGAAAAATATTTAATGAGAAAATTGCTACTGTTCTTCAATCTACACCTTGAAATATTTATAATAGCATTTTTGTTCTTACTGTAAGCTATATATTTCAAATCTGTATTTAAAACTTTGCAAAACAACTTTTTTTTAAACTAAGGCCGTAAACTTTTCAAAAGAAAACCCGAAAAAGTTTTCAATTTTAAC
>AGDA01063997.1:0-13548 GCA_000281935.1 Mengenilla moldrzyki | reverse complement strand
GAAGCCTGATTTATTAAATACCTTTAATCGACGAATTAAACTGTCTACTTGTTAAAAGTACATTAACCTACATGGATTTAACGCTGAGACGTATGTAAGAAATTTAAATCCTGATAACCTTTAAGTCTAATTTTAATTTACAAAAATGCACAATGAACGCTAGATTTGAATTAAAAGTAAAGAAAACCAACGTTAAGTTTTATGAGAATCTACTATAGGTGTTTCAGTAAAACTATTCCAGGGAGAGCTTAGTTGATAAAATTTGGTAATCGTACTTGAACTTATACAGAACTGTTTGGAAACCATAAATATTTGGTACTTAAATTAGTATCATGTTTGATTTTTTTTTTCACAGTGAAACTGTTTGTTCAACGCTTACACATTTTTGAATTAAAAAAAAACAGGTTTACCAACAATTTTATAAAAAAATATAAAAAATAATAGCTTTAAACTATGAACTTGTTATACATGGACTGCGCATATCAACACATTATTGTTTTTACGCATTTTCATCTACTACATCGAAAACCGCATACGCATTTGTGACAATTCAGTACGTAATTAGAATTTTTAAATTTTAAAAAAGACAACTATTATTGCACTATTATAAAATGTGAAGTTAAAGAAACATAAAATTGTCTAAAACAAATCTTTTTATGAATGTTTAAAATAAGAATGAAAAATTGAAATATTAAACAACTTTAACGAAACCGTTATCAACCGTTTATAATATACGTCATTTTAGTGTGTGTGTTTCGAAGTAGAATATGCGTAAAAAAATATAAAAATTCGTAGTCTGTGCTTTTAATAGCAAATATTTAAGATATAAAGTTAGTTTTTTTTTTAACTAAATCATTTTATCGTAAAAGATGCGTTTATAAACGCAAAAATAATAGAGTAACTTTCCTTGGTATAAGGCAGCACGTGTTTTCATGAAAATACCTTATATAGTTCAAGGAAGATTTAAGAATATATAAGTTAAATATTTTTGATCTTCTAATTAGCTCCATGTAGTAATAAACTTATCAAAATCTTTAATTTTAATTCTTAATATTTTTAGAAACCTAATTTTAAAATATATATATACCCAACTTTCAAATAACATGATTCTACTTATTTGAAACATAAATGTAATTATATTTATTGTTACCATTGTTTTACACTTTTCTCATTGTAATTATAGTACGTAGGCTATTTAATCGGACGTTTGAATTGATTTTTAACATTGAGTAACAGTTCGATCACATTTGTTTCAAAAACAGTTTTCTTGGATACGTTTAAACCCCAATTGATCTCTATCCAGGACTCTAATTTAAAGGACTTAAGATACTGTTTTCAGGAAAAACTAAACACTAGAATATCAGTTGTAAAGCTTAGATGAAAGTCTAAAGTTTCCAGGCTAAACTATAGTACTTTATAAAGAGTTTTAAACCTTTAATGTTAGTAATAAACCTATTATAAATATAAGCTATTCTTTCTTCGGGAAATTTAGTTAGCTTCATATGAATTCCTTACGTTTTTTTATAAACGTTTTATAAATGTGATGTAGCTATTTATTAAAGTAATCACTCTATCAGAATAACCCGGCCACTGTGGGTGGTACGATGCCGTTATCGACAAATTCCAAAACCCTGTTAAAAATCCTATTAGATATGAAATATTTGTGATATAATCGATTCGCGCCGATCCTCATCCGTTTTTTATTCTCCAATTTTATTTTTACTGCTTTTAAAAAAAAAATATGTAAAAATAATTAATTTTTTCTCTTAGACATTTTTTGCAACCTACACACATTTTCTCTAGCGTTTTTTACGACTTATAGAAATTATTGCTTATACTTTAATTATGGTTTTTTTCTTATTCTTGTGATGCGTCTCTCTGATGATTTTAAAAAGTGGTTTTGTCATTATTTTATTTCTTACATGTATATGACCAGTCCTAATAAGGGAAATATTCGATTTTATGGAATTTCAAAAAGCCGGTTTTTCTGTTAATTAATTAATTACGGTTACTTTTTTGCTACTAATGTAATTTATTATTAATATGGCTATTCTTATAATAAACGTTATTGTGTTAACTCTTATGGATAGGAGAAAACGTTATAATTGAACGATATTTAATTTGTGTATACGAATGTGATCAAAGTTCTATATTTGAATGTGTAAAGCTTCCATAAATTCATAAAAAAAATTCCAAAAACTCCAACAATTAATTTATTATGGAAAGAATTTTTTATTAGATATTTAAATTTTGAAATCACTTTTTGCTCTGTATCTGAGAAAACTCATTTGTCTTTGTAATAGAATAAGAATACTGTAAACTTCAGCTGTTTACACGTTGCTTAAGTATTCTTGATTCAGCTTAAATAAGATAAAAACATGTAATCTTTTACTATCGCTTTATCCTTTCTCTAATTTCACACAGAACAGCTGCTTTTCATTGTACAGTTTTACCAATATTCAAAAATAATAATAGAATACAAACATGGATTTATAAAACCTGGACTGCTCACTCACGGACTTATAGAAATTCACTTAAGTTACGGACTTTAAGTCTATGTGCTCACTGCATAGTGAAAAATTCTGCACACATGTTTGGTTGGGAAAAGGAGAGCGAATGATAATAAGGTCGCTACGTCAATTAAATAGCGTAAAAATATTTGGACACATGCACTATCTTCCCAATGAAACATGTTTGCTGAATTTTTCACTATACAGTAAGCAGTTCAGGTTTTATACGACCATGAATACAAATAATAATTATCATCTTGCACACAGAGCGAGCAAAATAATTCAAATTATTTTGCTTAAAAACAATAACATTTATGTACATAAGTAAGTTTTCATTATAAAACATGAGCTCAAATTTAACCGTTTAAATTGTCTAAATAGATAAAATTGTTTTAACTATTCAAAAAACATTGGCTCTTACACGCATGAGCAAGTTTTTTTAGATGAAAGTAAAATACTTATCTCTTAAATACTGCTTTTCTCCATTCCCCAACTTTAGTATAGAGTCCTATTTTATTTCTAAGCTATATTTTTAAGTAATAAGAATAGAATAAGCTTAAGTTAAAAGTAAAACTAAAATGAATTAATTTTTAAATTTATTAACGTTCTTTGAACTACCATCACATCAGTTGCCACATGTAAATGTTTTTGCTTATATAATTTTCAAAAAATCTTATTTAAAATCTACACTGAAAAAAATATTTAAATTTTCAACCAATAAATTGTTTATTAACTTTTATTTTAAAAAACTATTAATACTATGAAAGTTTTTATTATATTAATGAACAACTTTATTGATTTTCATTATTTAATAACTGTGTTTATAAATTTAATAAAAACTTTTGATTTTGGAAAGAGCATTTCACGTGAATAACTTGATTGCTTAACAGGGTAAAAAAATTAATTTTTTAAGCATATTTTACCCATTCTACAAAATTTGTGTATGAAAAATCAAAAATATTTTGAATTTTGCATACATTAGTCGTGTTCAAAAACTCTGTCTTGTTCGGGACAGAGTTGAAAAGTGTTTTTGCAAACTTACTCGGTCTTGTACAAAAACATAGGAGTTGAGCAATTCTAAGTAGCTATGACGTCAAATTATCCTGTTCGGGACAGACTTTTTGAACACGACTATGGAGTCTATGCTTTTAGAAAATTATACACTTATTTTTTACAAATTTCATTATACTTTAGTGTTATTAAGAAGTGAAAATATATGTATGCTAATTTTTTATTAATTAGATTAAAACGTATAGAAGCAACTAGGTTAAATATTTCATATTGTTTCAATGGGAGAATTCTAATAGCTTTATGAATTTAATGCGTACGTGAAAAGTCATAAAGAAAAATCAGAAGTAAAATTCATTGAAAAGTTTTCCTATTCACATGAAATTAGAGTTTGGAGAACTATTGTGTGTGCACATACACTGTGGTTAGTTTTCCATAACGATAAAACGGAATTTAAATGATAATGTGTGTACAGTTTAAAAATAATATACAATGTATAAAGATATGTTCAGCTCCAAGAGGCAATAACAGTCACGATTCCCAAAGGAAATTAAAACTTTAGAAATAAAACTTAATTTTCATGATGTCCTCTTTTTTAAAAGAGAATATTGATTTTAATCGATTTTTTCCAAACGACCTGATAGCACTTCGATTAAACTCTTTCCTAAAAATCATATAGGTGGAACAGATGTGCGGTAAACTGGAGCCGGTCAAACAGAAGAATCAGTCAGGTGCCGATTTCGAGCCGGCACAAAGTGTGGTTAAGAGTGACAGCAGTCAAATGGCGAACGGCACTAGGGAGTTTTCGATATGGGGCCATAGCCAGTTTCCCGACTCTGCCTGGTTGCACAATTTGGCTTCGATTACACGAAAATCGGACTTCTTCGGCAATCTAGCTGACAACTTGTGCAAGGATGGCAGTTTTGCCGAAACTAAGGACCAAGAGTGTTGGAATGGCAACAACATTGGAGAGTAATTTATTATTTTTAGTGGGAGAAAAAGGGTGGTTCCTCTATAAAAATAAGCTGATGGGTTATGTAGTATTAATCAGGTACGCGGTTCTTTAGAATGACTGGGGGTTGTAACATTCATATTGTAACAAAATTTGGAATTTTCAAAGTATATTTAGTCTGTCTACGATATTTCAATCTAAAACATATGTTATGAAATTGTAGCACGAAATTTTTGTTTTAGTAGTTTTTTATTTTATTTTATTTTAAAGAGTACAAAGATCAGAAATGTACTGAAATACATAGTGAAAACCTGCGTATATTTATACGGATTTTTTGATGTCAAAGGCACTTTCGGAAAATTTCCGAAAGTGCATAATTAATAACTGGGCGACCTACATCAATTAATCATATAATAATAAACATTGTAATACAGTTTAAAAATGTTTCATTTAAAAAGAAATCGAGCTTTCTCCGAATGCTCGTAACACATATTTTAAGTAAATCTTGAATTTTCTCAATAGTCATATTTCTTTCTATTTAATTAATCAAAATTTTAACGCTGAAAATAGTGTCATATAAACAAATGCCTTATTATCATAAATTATAATAATATGTTTTTTGTAAGAGTAATAATAATTTTTGTATGTCGACTTGTATTTAATTTGTGTATTTAAAAAAGGTACTCAAAAACAATTGTTGATGCGAGAACGTCAATGCAAAAATATAATCCTGAATTAAAAATGGTCGTTACCAGTGACAATGGCAATAATCAAATCGCTAGTTTGGCTGATAAATTGCGTCATGTACATCATGTAAGTCTTTTGAATTACACAGATAAAAATTTTTCCTTAACTATAATGCTAATGTAAAAATATTAATTAATTTTGAGATAAATACTTATATTTTTACACTAAGAAAAAAAATTATGAAATAACTATTTTCATTGGCTAATTTTTCTTTAATTAATAAAATTAGTAAATACAATGATTTCAAAATAGTTGTTTAACAATTAAAAGTAGTAAGGCGCTCATAGTATACGTACTGAATAACAAATATCTTAAAAACTACAAATTTAATTATTAGCAAGGATAAAAATAACGATTTTTTTCCGTTTCTGTTATATTGTTACTCGGGAAAAACGAATTTCATATCCATTAAAAGTAATCTTAATCTAATTTTTTCGTTATGTTAATAACGTTACTTATAACGTTTTTTAACGGTAGTCTAACGTTATTATAAAGAGCAAATTAATAAAATTTAATTTTAAATCGTTTTAGTTTTTTTCATTTCTATTTATAACGTAAAAACTACATTAAAATATATAAAAAGTTTTATGGCGACTTTTATTGTTGTTATTATTGTAATAATATTTATATACGTTCGAATTTTCGGAAGATGACCAACCTCAAATCAGGTAATCCCAGATGAGCCATTGACGAAGAAAGTACAGTCGAATTATTGCCTAGTTCTGTTAAGTATCCGTAGTTATCAGACTGAATCTAATTACTTGCTGGAAGTAGAATAAACCACTAAGCTGCAATGCTAAGGTGCTAACCTCGCCCAGCAAACATGGTTTATTATTTTGATTTTTTTTATAACTTTTAATTGGTTAAATATTTTATGTAAACTCTATAGCAACATTGACGAAACAAAAACAAAAGAACTTCAATTCGAAAATTTTAAATTCAACAGTCTATTTAATTGAAAATAACATTAAAATAACATTATTTTTAAAATTATCTTTTGTTTCTGTTTCTGTTTTTGTTAATGGCGAAAAAAAGTTTCCGTTTTTGTTTCTGTTAAATGAATTTTTTTCGTTACAATGTTAAATTTCCTTTCCGTTAATAACCTTATTCGATTCCTGATTATTAGAATTAGTTTAGGGGGGATAAAGAAAACCTTCATGCATTGTGAAATTGAATATATTCTGATAGCTTAAATAACCCTTTTTGAAATTTCTAAGAGAATTTTTTTTTCATTATTTTAATCATTTTATGTAAATAGTTAAGCAACTATTAAGTATAGTTTTTATAACATATGGTACTTTTTAATGCATTTTTTGTAATGTTAATCTATATAGTCTAAAACTGCTTAAGTTTGTAACAATTAGGATTTTTTAACCGTATGTAAATTTAAATTGCTTATTAGAAAAAACTTCAAATTTTATAATATATTTATCATGTAAAAATTACAGAATTGATATTTTTAAAAGTATTATGTAATTTTAGTTGTAAACTCCATTAAATATGCTAAATATTTTCTATAAATGCGCACTGTTTTTATTTACTATGCTAAAATATTTTCTAGAAAAGCAAATATTGTGAAAAACAGTTGGTTTAAACTTAAGAATATCACTACTATATTGCAATAAAATTGCTGTTATCTAAATATAACATTTGCTACATATTTTATATTAATTTTCGCCAAGTTTTACATATGTAAAACTACTAAAGCTCAAATAGCTTTATAGTCGCTTTTTGATCTTCGCATTTAAAAGGCCAAAATTTGTTTATTCTAAATCTTATGTACATACTATCTAGTGGTTACCATTAAACTCTAGCACGCATAGTACGCGGGTTTGATTCTTGCCGGTATTAAAGACCTTAGCCACATTTCCTACCGAGTACAACAATGGTAATGAGAATGGAATGTGTGTGACTATAAGCTAATGTTGGTAAAAGAAATTTTGGCTAACGTGATTCATAAATAATACCAGTACTATATTTCTAGATGCCACTACCGCACTCTCATGCCTACACAACTTTTAGCTCTTAGTATGATGCGGATGGATGATTACTGTGTATAGTTTAAGCCAGCGGCTCCCAATCTTTTCCGACTTTTGTCTCCCTAAAGAATCACTTTTATTTTCGCGGCTCCCTTAATTTATCAAATTTTCTTCTAAATTTTTAACTTTAAGAAAATTTTTTTCTTAAAAAAATTACTCATTTAATAGCGAAATATTAAAAGCTTATACTTACTATTTTCCTTGGCATAATACAAAATATTTAATTTCAACTGTTTCAATAACATCTATATTGAGACTGGAATATTGCCGAATTGTTTAAATAAATATTTCGCGGCTCCCTAGGGAGCCGCGGCTCACACTGGGAATTACTAGTTTAAGCCAAGTTTTACATACGTACAATAAGTTTACACTTTACCGGTTCGGGTTGCAATGGCGCCGACGACCTTATACATTTTTTCCACCAAGACAAAATGCGAATTACTATTTAAATTTAAGGCTTTTAGTTGTTGTTTTTTTTATGTTTTAAAATTTAAAGTTTTAAATAACTATTCAAATATAACTGTATTTAATTTTGTTTTTTTTTAATTTTATTTATTTTCAATTTTGTTTATTCATTAATAGGTTAAATCAATAAATTTATTTGACGTTAATAAAGGTAAATTATAATATTCTATGGTCCTTGAAGCATTAGCTGTAAAGGTTTATTGATAAAATTAACAGTTTTCGTTAAAATTTATTAATAAAAAAGCATAATAAAAAAAAACTGAAAAATTAGAAATAATTTTAGTGTACATATTTTTAATATATTTTTAATTTTTTACGGGTCCAGTTCTTACTTTGTGTATAAAGTACAAAAAATATAAAAAAATAACTTATGTTTTTTTTCAAAAATAAAACACGAGTTTGCTTTTTATCATGTAAATATTTATAAAGCATTTTCGATTTTTTCAAAGAGGAAACTTAATTTTCTAAGCAAATAATATTGCTCTTTCTTCTAAATTTAGATAATCATGGCCCAAATCAATGTTGACAATTTATCGGTAAACGAAAACTATATGCAAGGTGATGCTGCAGATGGATCCGGTTCTGGATACGGACCAGATTTCGACGAAGATGTGTCCTCCGGCTCCGGTGATTTTGGTATATTTCCTTTTCGTTTTGTACTAAGGGTCAATATCAATGTTGTAACGTATTTAGATATAAAAACGAATATTTGTATCTAAATACTCAGATATATTTCTTTATCTTATATCTAACTTATACACTATCCTGTCAACCAAATGTGAGGATAAAGTGAAAGTAATATCACTGTGATACCACTGTGAGAGATCACTGTGATCTCACAGTGATATCACAGTGAGGTTGTAGTGTGAGATTTCACTCACATAACTCTCACAATATAATATCACTGTGAGAGTTCACTGTGATTTCACAGTAATATCACAGTGAGGTTGTGATGTGAGATTACACTCACTCCGTATTTATATATGGATTATACAAATTTGTTGATGTCTTAGACCAGAGGAGTCCAACCCAAAAAGGTTAGTGGGCCAAATAAGAAATTACTAAACTGAGATGGGCCGCACATATTAATATAAAACAAAAAACTATTTAAAATATTTAATGATGCAACTTTTAAAATATTTTATTACTTTACAATTAATGTTGTACACTTTTTTTAATTTACTTGAATTTTTTCTTAATATTAACGGATATTTTAGTTGATTTTTTTTATATTTAAAATAGAATAGGCAGTCAAAAACTTTGATTGGCCTACAAAAAGCCTTTGAAAGGGCCGCGGGTTGGTCACCCCTGTTTTAGGCAATTCTTAGATATAATTTTTATTTTCTCCCATAATAAATATTTTCAAACAATTTAATTTCTTGACTTTTTCCATTTATAACCGAAGTCACCACCAATACTGGGTTAGGATGTGATAAAATATTTTATTATGTTACATGACTTGATTCTAGGTGCATTTGAAAATTTCGATTTGAGTTAAAGAATTGTAGAAAGTTCAAAAATAGTTTTATAAATTGGAAAAAATTTTTTTCTACATTTGATTTACTTAAATACGAATTTCTGACTACACCCATTGACGAAAAAGTTCGATTGTGATTTCAGTTAGTGTAACATGCTTAATTCTTTAAGTCCCATGTGGCGTGATCGCAGTGCTCTGTTTCCATGTCGAGAAAACCCAGACATTTTAAGTGTACAACTAAAGCTGCGTTAGCAAACAACGCAAGCGCTATCGAGCTGTTTGAGTCTTTTCGTGCATATTTAGAGAATGCGCTGTCGCGCTGCTTGGGGTTTTTCGACAGTATTTTCGCAAAACTGTTTGGGACTCAAAGGGTTAAATAATTGGAAACAATAATGACCCCTACCCTAATATGTATAAATATTATTAATTTTTTTCAATCTATAATTAGATCCTGATTATCACGTAACAAAACCAAAAGACTGGGACGATAATGTACACAGCTTTACGACCAAAGCCCCTACCACGGTCGGCACTGATGGCTCGTCCCACTTGCAGGCAACGAAACTTATTTCGTTCATTGGCATAATTGTAACTCCGATTACAATTCAATGGTTTTGTTAAGTTTGACACCAGATGCTTCAGTGCAATAAATACACGTACGATTATATTAATGGAAACAGGGGAACAATTATGCAGGCTTTATCATATTCTTGTACGAAGAGGTCGCTAAATCTTTATTTTTTGATCTTTGTTAAACGAATGTATTTCCGAACCGATTTGTTTGTCAAAATTGAAAATCGGCAAAATTGTGATCTTATTTGTTGGATACATTTTTTTGTAAATAATTCCTTTTTTTATAAAATTTTTGATTAGAGGGAAAACTCGAAAAAAATTCATTTACCAATCAAATTATTTTGATAACTTATAATTTTCGACTGTGATGTTTTTTTTAATTAAAAAAAAATTATTGTAAAAAAACTGAAGTAAAAAATTTACAATGAAGAATATAATACTAATTAATAATAAAAATGTTGATTTTTTATTACGAAAAAATAAGCACAGAGGGCACGCTTTAAAGTTAAATAAATCAGTGATCATTGTATAGTTATCACAAGAATGGACATTTAAAATTATAATGGAAAATCGAGCCTCGTCTTGCTTTGTTTCGAAATCGAGAAACGAGACTGAGACAATATCCCGTATCTCGATTTCGAAACAATACGAAAAATTTGACGAAAACGAGATTTTATTTCTCATCTACATTTAAAAACTAAGCTAACAAATTAGACCAAAGTTCAAAAATATATGATCAAAACTGATCGAGTTTCAAAATTGGCCACTCATAATAACTGTTTTTGAAAAGAAATTGCTGAATTCAAAAACACGACTTTTGGAATAATACTCGATTGAGTACTGTTCTGTTCTTTGACGTCATGTTCACTCCGAGCATCAGTCGAACAACCATGGACGTATAAGACTTGGACTGCTCATCGAATAGAAAGTCGCGATGAGCTATTTGCATCAGATAAGAAGTGCGCAAGGTTTGTTTTCATTTTTTGAATTTTTAAAATTTAAAAATCAATAAAACTTTGAAATTTTATATTTTTTATATTTTAGTACTAATATTAATAAATAATAATAGAATTTTTCGATTAAAATGTATAAAATAGTTTATATATACACGTATAAAATTTTGAAAACGAATCACTAAAAACCGTTACTAACGGATGCTTACAATAGCCATGCACATTTTGTATCTGATGCAAATACACAAGATTAATTCATTTTTTAATATTCGCATAAAAGATATAGAAATAATAACGGCGTAAACAAATACTTCAAAAATTTAAAAGTTAAACTTCGACTCGGCGAGTTTTACTCTTTTGATTTTCTTATGATCAAGTGCGATATCTAATCGAATCAGCAAATACTGTTCGACTCACTGGTTGAACTGAATGTTAATGTAATAGAAGAAAAAACTTCAGATCAACCAGACTGAACGATTATTTTTGAAGGTACATACCATATTTATTTTAATACTATAGATCTATTCGATATGATTTCATATCCAAGTAAAAGCTTACAATTTCATATTCGTTTTTTATAAAGATTCTCCCCCTCCTCCCTATAAGAGTACAGAAAATTGCTAACAGATTACCCAGATCGGCAAAGCGTTCCCGTATCTTCCCGGCCGACACTGTTGTATAATCGTTATAGAAATGTTGCATAACATTGTTGTATTTAATATTTTATTAAAACTAACATTTGTATAAAGGTTGGACAACAGTTGTACCATAGGTATTTAAAACTTGACGCTTTGTTAACTAAACATTTATACAACAAAGAGCACTAACAGTTAAATAAAATTTTTATACAACAAATTTATAACAGTGTTATACAACAGATTTATAACAGTGTTATACAATAAATTTATAACAGTGTTATACAACAGTAAAATAAAAATGTTCTATAACTTTTTTACAACAATGTTAAATAAATTTAATTAAAAATGTTGTCTGATATATAAATGAAAATTGGATTTGTTATATGTACCCGTATTCTTTTTTTTTTGTTTATATTTTCATTTAGGTAAGCTATTTGCTTTATGCGATCATATGATGCTAGGGAAAATCGACTTACTTTTAGTTTCTGAGCGATCACCCATCCAAGTACTGATCACTGTAATCGCTGCTTAACATTATTGATGCTCCGTTTTCGTGTACATCTGTCGTGATATTGTCAATCTTATAATATTATACGTAAACTCAAGGTTAAATACAAAATTATTTATTACAAATTTAATATATGTGCTAAATGTGTATTAAGATTTTACGACATTTTTTTATCTTTCTTTTGTTGATTTTTTGAACTTTTGTCTTCAGTAGGTTTTTCTTACATTTTTAATTTCCCATTGGCTAATATAATTTAAGTTATCAATTGGTAGTTTTTATTATATGTCTTGTTGTAGCAACTGTTTGACTAGCTTCCGGCTTGGGATCAGCAGCCATTTCGTTGGTTTCCATTAAACAAGTTTTTAATTTCTACTTTTAACTTATACTTTATTTCGTCGATTAATGATTAAAATACGAATCGTTTTTAAAATATATGTAAATGAACAAGCGCTGATAACATAATTAAAAGCGTAAGGTACAACACAATAGTCTCCTCAGTGCAGTTCAATTGCGTTAGGTGTGTATAAACGCCGAATGCAATCAACACAAATAATGAAGTGGCAATGTTGAATATAGTGAAAAACGCGCTGCTTATTTTTCTTTCCAATATTAGAAAAATATTTTTGTCGGGTTTTAGTGAAACTCCACTGGTTTATTTTTTTGCAAGCATTAAGGTCTTGATCAAGAGCTACAATGTCTGATTTAGAAAATGATTTGGCAAGCAATTCACGTAATAATTTTTTCACTACACCAAGATATACACAGTGCATAACATCAATAAGTACATGGTCATTAAGGTTTACGCCTAACTTCCGAATAGAGCTTTCATCTTTATAAAAGTCATTTTTTTCTCAGGATCTCGATAGGTAAGATTGTATATTTCTGGAAAATAAGTAACGTATTTTTCTTTTATGCACTTAGCATGACATTTGTGGCATCCACTGTGGTAATTAAAGTTATGGGAAACACATGTAAATGCTCGTGCAGGAGCATCACAAATAAGTGCATAAAACTTTAGGAAAACAGTTTTACCGTTGAAGGCAAAGCCATTATCTTTCAGCATCTTAAACTCATTTGTGAACTTCTCCAAATACTCGATTGCGTTATTAGGCTTAGACGGGCCACAATAGCAACCGACTATTATTGGATCTGTATTGTAATCAATTAGTTGTATTTGTATGGGCCAAACGTGGACATTTATTTTCTCCCCAAGCTCAGTCCATCGATGTTTACAATACAGCGTATTTTGTTACAAGTAACAAATTTAGCAACTTCATTCTTTTCGAATGATGCTAAGATTTGTTTCTCTATACCAAAATACGAGAACATACCACTATCCATTGATTCAATCGGAACTGACCGTGAAGTTCGTAGTAATGCTCTTCTCTCTGAAGGAAGGAAATTCAAACCTACCTCAATAAGCTGAGCAAGTATTACTACGAACGAACCAGTCTGCTAAAAACTCTTTAAACTTTTCTTTATGGTACTTTCATAGGGATCAAAATAGATGGAAGAATCCGACATTGTATTATCCGATTCGTACTCCCTTGATTCTTCAGGCGAAGAAAAATTCAACGATTTGCTGCAAGCTACTTGCATGGCTGAAGAAGTCGAGAGTGTAGTTTCGTTATTGAAACGTGTTGATGGAGAATTCGTTCGAAGCATTTTTAAAATTTCC
>AGDA01063984.1:0-10177 GCA_000281935.1 Mengenilla moldrzyki | reverse complement strand
GTTCAATAAAAGTTCAATTTTAGTTTTCAAATTTAGTGCTAAAATTGACAATAAATTGAGCGTTCCGACACAAAGAATTAGGCTGCTATATATATTATTATACATATTCTAGCATGAAAATTTTTTTTAATATATTCTTTGTTTTATTATATTATTTTTAAAATTTCATATTTGCAACAACCCTGCACTTATACTTACTTATATATTCTGCACAATTTCATCTCCTTTTTTTATACATGAATATAAACAAAATAAACAGAAAATATATCCATTTTTGAGTATGAAAACACGCGTTAACATTCGTAAACAAAATTAAGAAAAACTTTTTAATCTATAATGAAAAAGCAAAATGCGCATAAAACATTTTTTTAAAAGTCATTTTTAATGCAAAGGAAAAAAACTATATTATTTATTGCTAAATTGTCACTGAACTATTTTTGGCAATTTTTCAAATATGTTTTACACTTACAAGTAAGACAAACAGTAATTGTACTTGCATTTTTTACAAATGTATTAATCATTTATAACAAGACTTTAAAATATGATCGAAATGCACTTTTCAATATAACGTCCAAAGAAAGCTTGTTGTTACTGAAATACATTTTTTCCCGTTGCGACGTATGTAGATGTTACTTGGACAACTTTGTTATAATTTTTTAAAGTGTTATTTGCATGGTAAGTGTATTCAAAAATAATTTTTAATAAATTAATTTCTGGAAACAAATTTTTTTTAAGATAATAAGTATTAAATTTTTTTAATGTTTGACGTATACGAATACAATAATCATACTATGCTGAAATACAAATATTTTACTGTTTCACATATTTTACATTTTAAAATTTCAAATCTGAGCTAAAATATACTAAGAAAAGTAAAAACAAAAATAATAATAAAAAGTTATTATAATGAATTAAAATAATTTAAAAAAGAAATAATAATTAATAAAAATCAATAAAAGTGACAACCCTGTGAAATGAAAGACATTTTTATATAGTGATAAGAAAAGAGGGGTACTTAAAAAGGGTACTGACTTGAAAAGGGCTACAGTAACTGAAAAAATTTGGGAACCGCTGTTATAGAAAATGAAAATATTTTTTAATATTTTATTAAAAATCAATAAGTCTAATAAATATTCGCAGTTTTTATTTTCAAAATAAATTAAGAAAATAAAAATGTTTCGAATAAGTTCTATCGTGTTTTTTTTATGTATAAAAAAACGATGCATGCATCGTGAAATAAAATTTTATAGTATTTATTTAACTAATTTAATAATAAGAACTTACGAAAGGATATTTTGTAATAAAAGTTTCCAAATAAATTAAAATTTATTTCATTTTTTATAACTTCATTATTATCTTTTTTTGTGAACAAAGGCTTTGGGCATCAATAAAGTTGAAGATTTTCACATTATCTCGAATTTATTAATGCCGTATGCCTTTTGTGAAATCTGTTGGAGAAATAAGCGCACATCGAACACTGAAATGTTAAACGAAACGTTTGACATGGAGAATGACATCAGTTTCACAACATTGCTAAAAACTGTCCAACAACCGGATGATGTGTTAAACGAGATAATTGGCACGGTCGTTCCAGTGAAAAAACATGATAATACAATGGATAATTTTCAGGAATTTTTACAACTTGAACGATTCACATGCACAAAAAGTCACAATTTAGTTATTAAAGACACTATTGTTTTAAGAATTCTAGGAAATTTCTTTCAAAATATTCAGAACAATTCGACATCAATGCTTAATGAGTACTATAACTTTCCCGTTACAAATTGTGCATAAAATTATTCTATTTTTAAGGAATCGAATTACTACTGAATTTATTCGTGATTTTTGGTCCCGATTTACGGAATCCTTTACCAGTGAAAAAGAGCAGTTTTGGAACACGGCTTTGGCATCTTTATTAAATTATAAACAAAACTTTAAAATTTATGAAAAACGCTTATTATATTCACCAGAAGTGGCGAATGAGCGAGACCAGCTTAATCATCTAATTAACAATTTATTAACAGTTGTTAAGAAATAACGTGAAATCAAAAAGAGCAATGAATGTATATTTGTTTAAAACTTTATAGTCAAAATTGTATATTGTACATTTATTAAAACTTTATTTGATCCGTCTTTGAAACATTTATCGTATAATAAACGTTGATTTTCATAATAAAAACTATAGAATTTCGAGACGATTTTTGACATGTATTTGACATGTATTATTGTAATATACAATAATTTACATGAGTATTATATACAATTTTTAACTGATTTTTTTCCTATATGGAATAAATGTTCATCTAATAAGCTTATAAAAAATATATAAATCTGGTTGACTATAAACTGTATAATTTGAACGTATAAGAAATGTATAAAAATTACCGTGGAATAAACAACCAAAATTCTGCTTGAGATCTACGTATAATAAATTTATCTAATATACGTATAAAAGACGTACAAATGTTTTAAAATTTCCACCATATAAATTTTTTGTTGAAATTACAAATATTAAACGTATAATAGTATCATCTATTAAACGATTTAAAATAATGTAATTTAGATTGTCTAATAAACATTTAGATTGTCTAATACACCGTTTGTGCTATACGGGTTAAGTCTATTGAAATAATTTTAGTTATCAGTTAAGCCCCAGCGTTTAGAACTTAGAGTTTTTTTACCCAAAGAATGTCAACAAGTAATATATTTGCAAATATTTTGAAAAAAAAAAAATAATTATGCCAAAATTATTCACCCGTATAGCACAAATTGTATATTATACGTTTATTCTACGTTTTTTAAACCAATTTTTAAGCAATAACCGTATAATAAACGTTGATTTTCTTAATAAAAATTATAAAATTTTAAGACGATTTCTGACATATATTAGACGGTTATTAAACGTATAATATGGATTGATTCCCAAGAATCATTTATATATGTATTTATATACAATTTTTAACTGATTTTTTTCCTATCTGGAATAAATGTTCATCTAATAAACATATAAAAAACATATAAATCTGATTGACTATAATCTATATAATTTGAACGTATAAGAAATGTATAATTGATGAATAATACACTATACTATTAGATGTATAAAAATTACCGTGAAATAAACAACCTAAATTCCATTTAAGATCTACGTGTAATACATTTATCTAATATACGTATAAAAGATGTATAAATGCTTTAAAATTTTCACCGTATAAATTTTTTGTTAAAATTGGAAATATTAAACGTATAATTAAACGTATAGTATTATCTATTAAACGATCTAAAATAATGTAAATTTGGATCGACTAATAAATATGTAGATTATTTAATACACCATTTGTGCTATACGGGCACGAATCCATTGAAAACGTGTTTTTTTAATTAAAGATGCCGCTAAGATATACAATTATAAAAAATCCGGCCTGTGGACAAAAAATGTTGGACACTACTGCATAAATGTTCATTTAATACACGTGCAAAAAACATATAAATATATTAAAATTTCCACTATACAAATTCTTAGTTAAAATTATAAGTAGTATTGTCTATTAAACGACTGTGAATAGCATATTTCTAGATCGTCTATTATAGCGGTGCTCAACACAAATAGGTTGGTGGGTCAAGTAAATATTTACTAAACTAAGGTGAGGTACCTATATCAAAATAAAACAAAAAATTATTTAAAATATCTATTTGTCGTGCTCTTTTTAAACTGTTTTATTATCTTACAAATTAATGTTACAAGTTTTTTTGGATTTTATTTAATTTTTTTTTTTAATATCAACGGATTATTTAGTTGATTTTTTTACATATTTAAAATAATATAGGCAGTCAAATACATAAAATGGGCCGTAAAAAATCTTAAAAAGAGCCGCACGAGACCCACCAACCTGGGGTTGCATTCTCTTTCTATTACAGTAATTGTCAACTTTTTTTTACTCATGGATGCCTCAAAAAAATAATTGCGTGGTTCTTTTTTCATTTGTATAAAAAGGCGTTAATTTTAAAAGCTTTTCTTGTGTTTTAAATAATATATACGAAGAAAATATATACTGTGTAAAAATGTTTTAATTTCTAAAATTCCTCAAAGATCTGATAAAAAAAGATTATTTAGTGAGATAATTGCGCATGGTGTAAACCAGCTAATTTTGTTATATTTGGCTCCATAGTTGTCAGTGAGAGACAAGGGGCCCCCATTTTAAATATCAAGTTATGCCGTTTATTTGATAATAAATAAACCACTCTACTAAATACAGTTTCAAACAAGTAATAACTAAAAAATACTATAAACAATAAACTTGGTTTCTCCCAAAACAAAAGAACATTGCTGACAATTTCATAATAAAAACAGATATTTTGTTTACTAAGTTTATATTTAGCTTAAGCTATAATATCGCATTATGGCTCAATAAGCGTTTTTTGTATGTGTCCATCAACATCAGGAGTATTAGTTTCAAACTGATCTAGTAATCAGTTTGGCTCGTCCATTTTTTAAGTAATTAAAATACTTTAGTGCAATTTTTGTAGTCTTCTATAAAAGTGTTCATAACCTTCTAATCTTTAGCCCCTTTAAAATATGCTGTAACTTACTGATTGACCATATAGATACCGTTGAGAAACTCTGGTCTTTAGTATATTGTTTAAGTTATACGATATGTTTTACTTGGTTTCCAACAAATTTCATGAAAGGAAGAAGCTTAAAACTTTTTTTAAAGAAAATTGACATAGTCAAATGTGTCCAAAATTTTATAAAGCACACCGACACTATACATATTGTTTTCGCCATAAGTAAATAAAAATGAAAACGAGATAACACATATATCCGGACACATGAAAAAACAAATATTGTCTTCTGTTTACTTAAGATAATATTTGGTATTGAAAAATATAATATTAAGTGCTATAAATTATAGTAATAAGTCAAATATTTGTACTATTGACTTAAAACGCTAATAAAATACACAAGTTTATTTATTAGTAATAAAAATTAATACTTTTTATTGCTGTGCGATCTCGATTTTGTGAAATTTTTGAAGGCGAAAAATGCTTGAGTAAACATGAAGTTTATCAGTTGGTAAACAACCTATTGTTTCACATTAAACGAATGGTGACAAATTCGTAAATAGTGATAAACGAATAAAACGAAAGGAAATAAGTCATACTAAAATTATTTATTTATTTCATTACGTTAAGAGATATATAATAATAATAAATTGGTAAATGTGTTAAAGAAATATTCTTTGTATGAGTTTCGTTTTTCTCAGCCGAATAAAGGCGAATTTTCGATACTTTGATAAAATCACAGTAACTTTATTTGTTGTAAATGACAAGTCGATATCTTTTTCGAAGGGAAATTAATGATAGTCGAACAATAAATACTTTAATGGTGATGAATTAAGAATAAATGATTTCGGAATTCAATAAAAAGTCTAGAAGAAGATTGAAGGAAATTTCGAAAAGAATAAAAGATTTATGATTAGAAAACTAACAAGATTTAATTCGATCATCTTTCTGTATTGGGAACAAGAAAGAAATTAACGATAAGAAAATTTCTATTTTTCTTCAGGCTTTTTAAATGAAACTTAAAGAATGTTTGAATGGAAAAAGAAACAAAATGAAACAACAATCATTAGCTTTATAACTCTTATAAGACTATAAGACTATATACTGCGAGAAAGGTACTGATTCTCGAAGAAGGATACTACTGTGCAATTCCCACGAATAAACCGCCTCTGTAGCCGTCTATCTTATAATTCAGACAGGTAATCGAATTGATTGAAAAAACTTCATTTTTGAATACCAATTGATAGAATTTTTCATTTTTTTCGCGCTCGTCGCCGAATCTTTTAATCAGAGCTACATACAGGTTTGCTCCGATCATTCCTATAAACGGGGGGTGTTTAACTTTGGTTTTTTTTACTTAATTCGATCACTTGATTGGAGCTTCTGTATTACGTTCTTAAATAACACCGGACGCATTCAATGCTATTTGAATAATTCATCACTGTTAATTTCTATGTAGATTGATTAAACTGAAATGGAGAAAATGTAATAAATTGTTATGAATTTTTGACTTAATTTATCGATTATGTATGAAAATAAAAAATATCAATGAATGAATAATGATCAATCTTTTCTCTTTTTTGATATGCCGCCATACGGTACCGAAAATCAGGGACAAAACCACTCTAGAGACAACCTGGAGCGAGTATGTTTTTTTCAAATTTAGTCAATATATGAAAGAACATTAAGTTTCAAGAAGAAATGATATAAGCACAAACAAAAAACGGAAAATGTTACATGTAAAAAGTTTCATTTACTTGTCACTTAAAAAGTCATGAATCGAGCCGAAAGTTATAAGAATGGGAGCACCCTGTGAGCCTGTTATTAAATAAAATTTGGGCTGTTTATTTATAAAAATGATAATAAGCATGAAGACACGTTCATTTTGAAAATTTAAAATTGGATCGGGACTGTTCTCGAATAACGAAAATTCCGAAGTGTTCGTTTTGTTTGAAGTTGCCAAAAGATCAAAACACTTCTATTTACAATTAAACGAAATTCAGTCTTTCAATACAATGAAGTTTTTGAAAAAAAAAGTTTCGTTTAAATTTAGTGAATGCACTAAAGCAAAACATAAAGGAATCCACTAATAAAGGTAAGAAAATATAGGTTTGTAGTATAAAAAGTTGTCTCTCAAATGTATTTGATTGCTAGGAAAATTTGGAAACAATTTTTCAGGCTGCAAAAAGATAACACTTATAGTTATTTTCTAACCATCTCAAAAAACAATATAGCTTTATAGGTTAAAATCAATTAACACATTCACGTCCGCTGATACGCGATATCGCATCACTTAAAATTCATTCATTAGTTATAGTTAACGACAATCATCTAACAAATGGTTTATGGAATCGGAAGCAATAAATACTTTTTATTATTACTAATCCTTGCTAAGTATTATTAAAACATAAAAGCTAACACAGGCTTATTTAGCTTTGAATTTTCACTACTTTTTTTTGGAAATTGAAAATAGAAATGAAAAAACTACCGGGTGTCAATGTGCTAATAATGTTATGTTATATAACATTATTACATCATTTTATATCATTTTATTAGCATTGAGCTTAAATTTATTAGCGAAATTTCGAACTAAACTTGGGTGAAAACTTTGAGCAGAATTTTGAATTTTGGACATAATTTCAAGTACATTCCTGTAATTTTATAGAGTTAAAGTGAATTGAATATCAAATCTAGTTCAATTGGTCAAAAAATTAGCCATTCCCACGAGAAGTGGATTTAGTAAACTCCTTTATAAAAAATTGAAGTCTTTTTTTTAATTGATTAATAAATCTTTTTCAATGAGTGATTTTATTATGTTAATAAAATTAAGTTGACAGTGTTTTGTTGTTTCACATTTCGTTTACAATTAAAATCAATACATCGAAACCTAACTCGAAAAACGTGCATTTTGAAGTGAAAGAATAATTCTTTCAAAAATCAAAAGATTCCAAAATTTAAGACAAAAGCCAGATAGCTAGAACGCTAGCCTTTTGCTATGGGGTAGAAAAAATGGGTTTGAAATAAATTTCTGTGCGCTTAATGTGCATAACTAGGTTTAAGGATAACACTTGCAAAAATCAAAAGAATCAAAAAAGCTGAAATAAAAACTAGACATCCAGAATATTAATACCTAGTTATAATAGGGCAAAAAAAGGGTCAAATGTAAAAAAAATCTTTGATTTGCAATAATTTTCTAATTCTTATGAAACTAGGAATGAAATTTTTTGTCTTTTATGACTTTGAGAGAACCATTTTAAGTTTATAAAGAAAATTCAATAAAAGTTTTTTGAAAATGTTACAATTTTACCCTGTTATTTGAACTTATTTATTAAAAAGTTTGACATATCATTCTGGACTTTTGGTATTAGATTAATAAAGCATATGTTATGAACACAGATTAACCAGATCGACAAAGGAAAATTTTTCTCTAATTTCCCTTCAATTTTATGTTAGTAGAAATTTAAACAAACGTGGCGGTATCTTTTGATAAAATTTATCGCAATGTTGCCAAAAAATACTTATCTGTTTTTTATAACATTTTTTCGGTGGAAATTACAAGATAAAGAAGTATAGTAAAAAAATCGTTCCATCAACTAGTTTTTCAACTTTCCTTAATGTTTATTTAAAATGAAATACATATATTTATAAGAAAACTATTTCAAAGTGAAACATCGATCATTTATAGAAAAAATATAGTAGCGCCATCATGTTTTAATGAGAAAGATAAGGGAACGCTTTGCTGATCTGGGTAATCTGTGTTATGAATATAAAAAAGGTTAAAATTGCACACCCTTTCGTGTATTTAAATGTACAATTCATGCATACAAACGTACAATCAGTGCATTTTCGTCTTGGTCTCGAGTTAGTGTCCCTTTTAACATGTTTCTACAGTTGAGCTGTTTTTTACTGCTCTCACACTTGTGAATTTGAGGAAGAAAACTAGGTTCACATACAATTTTATATACAAAGTGTAAAAATGATAATCATAAATGGCAACGTTTTTAAAATGAGAAGTTGTTAATATTCTAACTAAATTATTTTATCTTTCATTGTCAGAAAAATTTACTAAAGAACTAGTAATATGTTTTACAGTAAGTTTTATGGTTTTTTTACAAGTGCAAAACTTTATTTTCATTATTTTTTACTTAAAAAGACACTAAATTTAAAAACAAAATCGTTTTAGAATATTTTTACTTACGGTATATATTGTAAAACAAACTACTATGTTAATAAACTTTTCTGTCGGTGTGAAAGGTGCGTTTACTAACCTAAAATAATTGAGTAAATTCTGTAACATAAGGTAATTTATGTTGTAACTGTTTTTCTCTAAAATCAAGATCATTTTTATAAAACAAAAAGTAATTTTTTAATGAATTAGCTTTTATATTCTATAAAGAGAAAAGAGAAAATTATTTTTATTTTCCCACAAAAATATTTTTTCTGAAAGACATTATTGAACTTATGTATAATGTATTATATTACCCGTAGAACATTTCTTATCTAAAATAAGACTAAATTTGATCTTAAGTCGACTAAAAGATATCTTTTTTTATATTCAAAATATAGGAATTTTGAAACCAATTTGGATACGATTTAGTCATCTAGAAAAAATGTATTTTTCATCCCGTATATCATAAATTTATAAATTTACACTATTTTAAAACTAAAAATAAGCTAAAATTTGACTAAATTTATATTAAAGAGATAAGTGATGTGAGACAGTTTTTGTTAAATTTCAGTACTTGCTTCAAAATGTATCAATTTTTTCATTTTTAGCTTCAAAATAATTTAGTACTTTTTTCACTATTTTGAGGTAAAAATAAAAGAAGTTATATATATTTTTGCTCCCTTTTAGTTTCAAAGTAGTTTAGTATTCTTCAAATTATTTTAAAACGAAAAATAAAACAATAAATAAATTTTAGCACCTTTTTATCTTTATTTTAGAGCAAATTCTAAAATTTGACTAAACTTGTCTCACATCATCTATAAATTTTGTCGTAGTTTAGTTTATTTTAGCATATTTTTAATTTGAAAATGGTGCAGGTTTTCTGAGAATTGTACTATACCGGATACTACTCGTTAACTTTTAGTTACCAAATAGATAAAATTTAGATGTCTTATAGCTAACAAAAAACCGTGTAATAATTGTAACTATTTAAAGTCAAGTTTTAGATACATTTTAGACATTTAATATGAGTTTATGACTAAAAGAGACTATATATTTTAAATCTACGGGTAGTACATACAATAAACAATTTTAAATTTTAAATTGGTTTCTTTCCTTTTTATTTTAATGCTAAATATGCTTGAATGCAAATAAAGTGTTTGATAGATTGGGTACAGTTCAAGTCATTGGTATTGCATTGAAGGAAGCAGATAATCAAAAATATTGCTAGCCATTTTCCTTAAAATATCTATATTATTATTGCTTTTAATTTTAATTTAACATTTCTTCTACCACAAATATATTGCTGAAGACATCTGTTCAGCTATTTGTCAATATATTGAGGTTTAATATTAAATATTTTATTTAAGAATAAACATGTTAGATTTTGAAATCATTAAACTCATATTAACTATTTGCATATTGCTAATTTCTTATTTAACATTTATT
>AGDA01063983.1:0-14475 GCA_000281935.1 Mengenilla moldrzyki | reverse complement strand
CATACTAAAAGATCCTATCTATTCCATTTGATGCGATAAAAAAAATTAACATGTTCGAAATATTTGTAATATTAAAATGTAATAAAAGCTATTTTTACGCTACTTTCCGAATACAAATAATTAATTTCAATTATTAATAAAGTAATTATGAATCGAAAATTATTTTCCGATTGCTAATTAAAAAACTAGTCATAATTTAAAATCGAATGTTTATTTCTATAATACATGGGTTTGAATCATTTTATAAATTTTCAAAATGAATATGTAATTTTTTCATCTTGAATCAAGAAAATAAAATATTTAAAATATTTTATTTGACAAAAACTTTGAGACATAATAATTTTTATTTGTTTCTTTAAGAAGCCAGTGATAATAAATGCAAATTGAATATAAATTATATTTAAAAAATCAGTGGGATTTCTTTTTTTTATAATATCATTCGTTTTAAAGAAAAATGTAATCATTTTTCAAAATTTTCATTTATATACCTGAAAATTTCAAAATTAGGGATCGCGTATACGGTATTTTGTGTAAAAATGTATCTGAAGATAAGTGTAATTCAGAAGAAAATTGTAACAGGAACAAAGGAAAATAATAAAGTATTAATTTCACATAGACAAGAGAAAAGATAACGTTTTGGCTAGGAAATGAAACTAATGAAGCATAAGTTAACACGATATGATAGTCTTGATTAATTTTTTTGTAAAGGCATAAAAGTGCCAAAGTGAATTTCCACCGAAACGTTGATGTTGAAAAGAAAGAGTGCGGCTTTGAAAGCATCGGGGATATTTCTTAGGAAAGTCGGTGCCACCGTCTTCAGCTTACCAAAACACCTACAAAGTCGCTGAGCACCATATTGGTCTGTCAATTTTTCCCATCAGGTGTCCGTAAAGTAGGGGAATATGAATCGGAAAAGAGTTCTCAAAGGCCCCAAAAAAAAAAACGAGAGAAAAGAGGCAACGTGTGGAAAGAGAGAAAAGCAAGCTTCAGAGACGTATTCGAACTACTACTGTGGCTTAAAAACGTTGAAAGAAAATGTAACTTTGTGAATAATAAACGAACATACATATAAACGAGTACATTCGAAGACGCTGATTTACACGTAAAGAAGTTAGTTACCATCAGTTCGAAGAGAATACGTAATTTTTGGAAGCAGAGGGGTTTGTGTCCTCATGTAATTAAGACGAGGCAGCTTATCATTTGTGGACCGAAAGACGAGAAAAAGGCGCCTTCAACGAATCTAGCCCAACCATCGACTTCGGTTTCTGTCTCTATTCGAGTAGAACATCGCTCTGCTTCGGCTTCAGCTTCGGTTGCGACTTCGACCCCGGCTCCGGCTCCGAGAATTCGGTTCGCAAATGGAACAAAGCCAACTACAACAAAAACGGCAATCGATCGCGACTTTCCGATGATGTTCAGCCTGCCACAGACACAGTACCACTCTTGAGGAAGCTAAAATTTGTAAGTCACTACTGCTGTTGCAACCTTCGCGCTACCATCAACGACTTCTTAAAATACAGAAGCAACCAGAAGGCACCGAAAGCCACAGGTCAGTTGTGCTCTTCTAGTGTCAGTTAATACGAATTCATTTTGAACAATTGCATGCTACGAACCCGCGGGTATTCTACTGAACAATCATAATTATTAATTGAACAAGGTATTTATGTTCTTTTCATACATTATTTATACCCCTATAAGATTTGGACTCTTTAATTTAGTGAAGCAATTAACGCTTATTTTTCTAACACGATTATTGAAATTGAATTGTGGTGTAATAATAAGTGGTGTCCGCTTAATCTTCATTAAAATTCGGTCGAGTAACACTAGTAGCTTCTCCATATAAGATGTTCGTTTTTTCTTTCATTTTTCTATCTAAAATAAATCCAGGTAAATCAGTAGCGTGACTAAGTTATAATGTGTATTTATATCTAACAAGTGAACGTGTATATATATATTGAACGCGGAGAACCGCAGGCTTTTACACAATTATTAATAATGCATATACGATTCACGGCTTCTGAATGAAACAATCTTCGAAAATACATACCTTTCGTACACTGTTCCATACATCAATATTATATATAATTATTACAAAGATTCATAACGAGAAAAACCAATTATTTTGCGAAAAATTTCTCATCGTTTCTTGCCAATTTCAAGTTATGTGCAATTGAACTTTTTCCTCCGAAACAATATTCTAGATTTATTACTTTTGACTAATAGAGTTTTACAAATTCTATGTGAAGGAAGCAACGTATGAATTGGTATTTGAGCAACTTAATTTGAATGAAGATGTTTTTTATGTAAAACTAGTAGCGAAGAGCTTTTAAAGTTTATGTCTGAAACAACATTACTTTTTTTATGTAGAGCTGATTGGGAAAATTCTAATTTATTAGTAGAAAAAAAAGAGTTTTATTCGTGGAGTATAAAAAAATTAATTTGCATTGAAAGCCATTAATGAAAAGAAAAACGCCTATTTTAGACCAAAGTATGCAAATATGAAAAGCACTCCTAGTCATTGTTATTAAAGAAAGGTGCAGTATTTTCTATAAGCCATGGGTTTTTAGCGAAAATTCAGCTAATGAAATAAAAAGGCATGTAGTCTCGAAATAATTTTTTTACAACAAATTGACAGCTTGGTTACTTGAACGAACGTGAAGCAACGGCAAAGTGTATAATCTTTAGCAAGAGCGTAAACAAGAGTCACCTAGAGAAAAATCGTCGTTACTTTGAGCAGAATTAGAGGTGACAATTACACAGTCACGATGTTTGCTATAATGCAAATCGAGAACGAAGACCGCGGGCGAGAATTTCGACGCAAGATGCGGACTAAATGTGAATTTATTTGCAAATATTGCCAAAGACGTTTCACTAAACCGTATAATTTAATGATTCACGAGCGGACACATAAAAGTCCCGAATTGACGTTCAGTTGTGAGATTTGTGGGAAAAATTTCAAGCGGCAGGACAACTTGAAACAGCACCGGTAAGTGTCCAACGAGTATCTCTTTTTGTATTCCGAAACGATACACTTGTGTATATGATGTTTGTGTACATAAATTTAAAGGAACCAAATACACAATTAAACATTTACTTTGTATTATTGTATGTATAAGGAATGAAGAAAAAACAGCAAGAGTCAAAAAGCACTGAAATTTTTCAAATGTATAAAAAAGTAGATAATAAAAACGACAATACATACTACAAATCATACTTTTCTCTACTAAACAAAAAACAAGTTCTGTGTTGTCCTGTTCTGTCCTTTCCTTTCGCTAATATCATTTTACGAACAATTATTAATAGTGTAATTGCAAATGATTCATTTGCACATTGAAATATTTCAAATACACTTTAACTTTATGTACATTAACACTAATATTGCATGTTATTGTCATGAAATCACAAAAACTCTATTAAAACAATTGTAATTAATACTTTTTTTTGAAGAAAACTCCGAACTAATTATAATAATAATGAAAATATAATTAAATTGTTGTAGATGTAGTCAATGTGTGTGGCGGTGAAGGGAACATAAATATCCAGGTTCGAATCGACATCAATAAATAATTTAATCAAAATTATGCACTCTTCTCCACTTCTCAACTTCCTTCCAAAAAAACTTCAATTTTTATAATCACATCTTTAACTTCTTTAATATTTGTATAATTTTATGTTGTTTTAAAGATATAAAAATATATTGAATGTACATTTATATGTCGTTTATGGCAAATAACAATCACGAAAATAACATTAAAAATTGTGTGGCTTTCGAAAAACTTACTAATTTAAACTGTACACACGTAAAGCACCCTTGAATTTTTATAAATTTTAATAAAACATTTTCTGCTTTTTTAGATTAATACATTTGCCTACATCAGCAACTGCTACAGACGATCACTATACGAAGTATTAAAATTACTCATTACGCGAAAATGTACATAAATATTTCGCAAGCCTTAACTTTTACTGGTGTTATTTTTTGTGCAAAAATCAAAATGTGATCGATGCAATAAATCATTCTTCTAATCGCCAATAAGTTTTAAATTTATATACATTCAATATATTTTTTTCACTATTTACTTTTATTAATATATAATATTTATAATTTACGAAAATATTTAAATTTTTATTATGCAAACAAGAAAAAAATTGCAATTTTATAAGCTTGTTTTTTTATAATTTTTAATATACACGTTAATTGATGACCGTAGTTTTTTTTTTTATATTCTAGTCGCGGTAAATTTGATTAAGCATATGATTTTAATAAAATTAAAAAAGATAAAAGTGCCAGAAATTTTATTCCTTTTAAAAAAAATTTAAATTGTTCATTGTATAACGATTAAATTACGTTCCTTTTTTTATAACTAACAAGATTTTGAAAGAATAAAATAATTTTACGCTATATTATAAGTTTGTTTTTTTATTATTTCGACTATAATAATAATAATAAAAAAAAAGATAAATGATTATAAAGATTTGTTTGTCACCATTCATCATTTGAAAATTGATACTTTTATGATAACTAAGAGGCAAATACTTTGCAGTCAAAATTTTAATTTCGAAACACACACTTTGGAAATTTCGAAACTCTTCTTCGTTACACCACCGTAACTTGCATGAAGGAACGTTTTGTGGAGCTGTCAGAGCCAATATTGATATTTTAGCGCCACCAAAATTCCGGTAAGTTATAAGGTATGTTTAAATACAAGTTTCGTAAAATTGTTACATACCGGAAACCAGTAAACAGAACACCTATTTTTAAAGTTTACAAAGATGCATCACAAACTTATTTAACGGTAAACTGAATATTAATGTATAACAAATATTGCTAGAAATTCTGTTACATGAGTATTTAAAATTTTTCCTATTTTAAAATGTAAATATATCGTTAAACTTTGCATTACTAATTACTAAAATGGTCGATCAACGTCCAGAAGTAATATATGAAACATTAGCAGTTTAAATAGTCATTTACTCAAATATTGGACTTGGTATGTTTCGGAAATTAAATGGAGCACTCTTTCTAATCACTGGTTAAGTGTTCGAGTAAATGAGTAATCAATAAGTTAATAACACGTATTATGAAAAAAATCAATATTTGAAAAAATTCAAGTAAAGATCAAAGAGAAACATGTGAAAATAAATAATAATAGAAAAATGAGATAAAAAGCATAAATTGTATTTAAATTGAAAATTAAAAAAATAACGTATGAGATTTTTAAAATGAGAAAAAATTCCTAGAAGATATGCCGCTTTACTGATTTATTTTTTTAAAAAACAACAAGAAAAAAATAGCAATTAAAGAGCACAAAAGATGAGCATAATTCGAATTATAAAAACTCATTTTATGCTTAATTCTAATTCAATTAGTTGGTTTTATTAAGTTCAGAAATGTTCATTTTTTAAGTTTTTTCTTAATAAGGAACTAAACAAAAGACTAGGAGAAAGAAGTTGAAACATGTATCATAAATTTTAATTTATCGCTACATAAATTTCGTTCGATGAACGGGAAGATTCATAAGATTCCTGATTGCTAGAACAGAGTATGGTTCCTGCGGAAAAATTCCAAGTTCCTATCTAGCTTGTCGTTTATGTGAAACTGTTATGAAAGGTGAGGGTGTGAGAACGTTTCTAAAAAGTGGTTCACAAACAAATCAGCCTAAGGAGAATTTTTCCTTAATTATTATAGTTTTATATATACATATATAAAGCTCATAACGTTCACCAGAACATATAGGACAGTCTTTAAAAGCTTTGAAACAAGGGCAATGTGACTTAAATTATTGAAAGTTTGGTACATCTTCCATCTTCGTTCAGTAAACTGGACTTTGATAAACGATGTAAAAATAATAATATATTTATCGTGAAATTCATTTAAGTATTTCTCGTTTTTTCTGTTCCTCAAATTAAAAAATAATAATAATTGGTTTTTTTAATTTTTATGAAAGTTGCAATTCAAATTAAAATGACCAAAAGCAAAAACAGTAGCTCGTGGGAAGGTGACTTTTGCATAAGTCACATATCGGTATTTCAGTATTGAAAAACAGGGTCATCCACAATACATATTTCATTCGACAACATATACTACTCTTTACCATATAATTTTTTTGCAATTACATTGTGAAATTCTTCTCGTAATTAAATCTATAAAGATTTACTTAATTTCTACTTTTTCATTAAGAAAAATGATAAAACGCCTACACGTTAAATGGAAAAGTGTAATAAAAAAACCATCTGTACAATGTGGGTGCCTAGCTTTCAATGAATTTTTTTAAGCGACTATTAATACAAATTTAATAAGGAAGAATTACACTACAAAATCTGTGAATGCATTTTCCGCCTTCAACATAAGAGATTTTTATTACTATAATTAAAAATTACTTTTCATCAATTGTCCCCTTATATGTATAAAACTATGAACTTTAGATGTCGATACTGTCTATTTTTTCTAGGCAAAGTGATTTATAGTACTTGGTGTAATGTGAACGAAATTTTGAAAGTTTGTTTGTCTTTTTAGTTTAAAGGAAAAAAAACAATTTTAAATAGAGTAAGGGATATGTCAACGAAGCGGAAAATTTGTTTTCCACAATTGTAAACAAAACTAAACAATTTAATGAATGATTTCTTGGAAAAATTTCACCTAGTCAAGAGAAAATTTGTATCCCATGGAATCGGTTCGCATAAATTTTCTCATTATAAGCGCGAAATCAAATTGTAAATAAATAAAAATGGCAACTTTTCATTATCTGATTTTACGCATAAAAGGTGAATGAATGAGTGGGCGATTTTCAAAACAGTAGTTAACTATTGTAATAATTTATATTCTTGACAAAAAATAATAGCGATTTTAAAGACTTAGGAATTTCACCCACACTTATTGACACATATCCGTTTATTTTGTATAGATCTGATTTGGGTTGTTCAAAACACTCTTGAACCTATAGAACACACGTCTATCAGAGTCCGGAAACCAAGCTTCAAAGTCAATAGTAGCTTCCCGTATGGGTATTTTTCAGTAGCTCAATTCTAACGAGAAATGTCGACTAGCCAAAAGCCAAAATTTCGAATTTTATCAAAAATTTTTTTCTAAACTTGTCACTTTAAGGAAGTACAAAAGCTTGAAGAATTGAAAAGTTTTCCAAAACAGCAAGCAAAATAAAAAATTGAATTCCCAATACTTGGAACGAATTCTGTTTTCGTAAAATATAACATATGTTTTGTGGCTTCCCAAAAAATAAATAACTTTTCTCTATTCAAAAATCAACTTTTGTTATATCAAGATAACAAAAAAAATGAAACTTTTGACAATAGTTAAAGTGCTATAAAAACCAAAGAATTAGTCTATTGCAATATATTTTGAACACATTTTATAAATAGTATAAGACTTCTGAATTTTTTACGCTTTTCTATCATTTTTCATGTTTTTTTTTTTATTTAAAATTTAACTCATTAATCTTGCCTTACGTTATTTATTATTATAAAAGCAACACAGAGTTCATTAGCTTACTATTATATCACAAAACTCTTATTTAATTTCAAAGTATCAAACATATTACAAAAAACAAATAAAATCAATGATTAATTAGCTGACTGCCAATTAATACATAGTTAACTCATAAAATTATAAAAAGAATTGATTACTTTTAGTGTATTTATATATTTTTTTTAAAAAAACACAAATTATAAATATTTAGAATGTCGAACAATTTATAATTGAGCAGTAATTTCTTTTATTTCGGCTATAAATTAATATAACTTATTAGTGAGTTTAAAAAGAAAATATTTTGTCAGGTTATTTTTTTTTTGAATAAATTAAAAATTTTATTTCAGAAAAAGATATAACAATAAAGAAGTAAAATTAAAGACTTCTTTGAATTGGTATTTGAGGAAGATATGGGCATTTAAATTTTAATTAAAACAAATGACTTTTTCCTTATAGAAAATTATAAAATAGCAAAAAAATAACAATCAATATTTTTACCGACGCAAAAATAATAAGCAGTTTAATTCGGTTAAAATTAAAACCAATAATTAAGTTTGGATTAGTTTTTTCCAAATTATTTTTCTTTTGGCCGGATGTTTTCGAAAAAAATAAAGAAATAGATTCTTGTTATAAAACAGAAATGACCAAAAAATATAAAATGCCTAAAAAAATATTTAATGACACGTTTTATTCCAAATTATAATGAATAGACCTTTGTTAAATTTGCTTAAATTTTATAGCTTTGTGTGTTATAAAAAAAAATTAATGAAATCTTTATCACAGAAAACTATTGAAAAATTATTGCCTTGTAGTAAATAAAATTTAATGGTGAACATATAATTTAAATAAAAATTAAAAAAGAAAGGTAACAAATACTTAAACAATTTCGTTTGAAAAATAGATGGCTCTCAGCTTTTGTTTGATAAAATTTAGCAAATGCTTGTCGCAATTTAACCTTGCTAATAGAAGCTTATATTGATTTAAATTAAAAGTTAATAAAATAAAAGCAAATAAGATATTAGAAAATTAATTTAAAAAGTGACAAACGCTTTTTTTTCTTATTGAAAAAAAGTGTTACTCAAAGCATTTTGATAAACCTGCTTTATGGACAATTCGGTTAACAATTAGTTGGTAAACTTAATCGAACATATACAAAAGTTTTTGAATAATCAAAATGTTAATTACTCGAGTAAGTATCAGTTTCAACCGTTTCCCACACTATAACAACTTTTTATCGCTTGCGCACTTTTGACTTTGAATAAAAAATCAAGTAAATTAACAATTATATAAAAAAATAAATAAATAAAATATAACCTTAAGTGTTGAAGTTTCTAAAATAAAAAGTTGGTAATATTCTAATTAAATCACTTTATTGTAAACGGTATCTTTACCAACATAACGAAAATTAAATAGCTTTCTGGGGTATAGGATAATTTATAAAGTAAGAGGTAGATCTACTCAAGGTAGGTTTACTAAAACCTTTTTAGTATCTAGATTTAAATATTTGCAAATATCTGATAAAAAAATCGTCTGAAAAATTTCATTAAGGATGAATTCGTTACAAACCTCATACTGAACATTTGACAAGAATTTTATTCAATTTATTCAAGAAAATTGTTTCCTATAAGTCATCGTAAACTCAAAAAAATAAGAAAAATTTTGAACGATATTTTGTCTATTTTTATTGTCATCAAAACACACAACTACAATATTTGAATGCAATATTACAGTAACATCACATTGTACTATTACATTTGTCATTTGCTGGACTACTATAAATTTGTAACGTTAAATGTGTATTCATTTGTCTCCAAAAAATTAAAAAATTAATTTTATTTACTAAGGACTTAAATAAACATAATTGTTAAAGTGTATACTTTTCTTGTATAATTATTTTGAAATTTTCTGTATGAAGTTATTGTTATCGGTAAGAAAAGTAACTATGGTCCTGGATGCCGACGACATTCGGACCCAGCAACGATGAATGCCAAAGACAAACGACTACTGCTGGATTATTCAGCCTCACTATACATAAAACACCTCACTAGTTGTATGCTTATAAAGCTTGTTAGTTTGAACTACACATAACAAAATGAACAGAAAAATAGCTTTATTTTTATTAAAAAATAAATTTTAATTTATAAAAAATGGTACTTTTTACATGATAAGCCGTGAAGTCATGTCTAATCTTGAGAAACTCTGACTTATGTTATTTACTAGAGTTCAGTTGATATTACCTTCATGTTTTACTTTTGCAATCACATTAAAAGCCGAAAATATTTCGAAAGAAACTGTGGACTGTTCATATAACACTATTTAATCATATATATTGTACATGCCATGTTTTACTTGATGTTATTTATAATCTGTTGATTTAAAGCAATCATACTTGCCTTTCTCCATTAACATTTGTTCATTACCCATATAACAATATTAATTAGTAATCAGTGTACAAGAAGTGTCATAAAAGTGAAATTTCGAATATCTGGTGAAACTAAAATTTGGTCGTGAAGTCAAAAAACCTATAGCAGTTCTAAAACTAAAAGTATTTTCAAAAATTTACTCAGAGTAACTCAAAGTTAAAAACTCTTTTTTGGAAAATTACGTAAAGATACGAAGAATGTTGCTGCTCCCCTGAGAAATTCTATCGACAAGCAAGGTTTGAAGCGACTCTATTAGATTAAGTGTGAGTAAAATTCGCGAAAAAACTTAAGTTCTTGAAAAAAAAATTTTAACTTTGGGCTACTCTAAATTGATTTCTGAGAAGACTTTAAGAGAAGTTTCTATTAAATCAGATGTCGTGACAAATCTTGCAAGGAAATGTCTCCAACTATTAAATTCAAATTTTAATGAGACTACGCTCAATCGATAGAGACTACCCTTTGAAGCTGTAAGATATTTTTTATATGTGTGTTAATTCATAGAGTGCGAAGTTACAGGCCTTAGGAGCGACCCATAGCAAATTGCTAATGAGCGGATATCTCTGAAACTAAAAATTATTTTAAAAAATAACCTTTATAAAACAGATGCGTCTTAAATAGAGCTTTAAAAATTTGTATATTTCGTTCACTTTTCTTAGAGTGTATTAAAAGGGGGGGGGGAACTTCTTTTTTTAAATTTTTTATAAATATTTTTCATGTGGTGGACAAAAATAAGATCAAACATAATGCAATATACTTTATAAAATTCTTATTCATAATATATAGGGTAAAATAAAATAAATAAATAAACCATGCTTGCTAGACGGGGTTAGCATTCTAGCACAGTAGCCATGTGACTTATTGTATTTTTAGCAAATCGGTGATTCAATGGAGCAATTACATGTATTTAACAAGTACAAGCAAAAGTCCAGTTGTGTTTCTTAGCAACCGCCTGTCCAGGATTTTCCTGTTCCAGAATGGGTGTTTCCAAGATTAAGAACAGCTGCTCAGACAGTCTCTGAGTATTGCTTTCAAAGTTACATCCCCAGCGATCTGGCCATGTCTCCCCAGTACTGGGTCTCACCAATTGCATATCTTGGGAGTAGTAATTAAGAAGCTGCTGTTATTCTTCCGACAAGATATACTTACAGAAGATTTTCTTATTGTAAGACATGATTACAAGAAAAAAGAGGTCTGGATGCTGAGGCTTGAAGTTTCTTCTTTCCCTAACCTCTTAAGTCTCACCTACCTGTGTTACTGTTGCTTTCAGGATCTAATTTTTCCTCCTTAAGGAGTGTCCGCTATTTTCTCATTTAAGCCTTTTCAGCGTTGAACGCTGGAAAGTATTGTTTCCTTTCCAGGAAAGTTTCCTAAAAAGTTTATTTTTACATAGAGGTTTGATTGGTTAATCTGCCTCCATTTTATTTAGATTCATATGAATCCGATAATCACCGGGTAAGTATATAGTCCGCATCGTCAGAGACGCGGTGTTGAAGATGTAAGGCTCTTAGAGGTTCCGTTGTCCTCATTACTCACTTCGGATAGAAATTAGCCAATTGGCACGGGTCGCTTTACACCTTAGGCTGGGAGTGAGGAAGGGGGTTGGTCCACGGTCTCTTATTTGTTTATTTGAGGATGTTCCAATGGGACATTCGGCTATCTGTCACCAGCCGACGCGCTTAGTAGCCCCTCACCTCTGAGATGCTTATAGTTAGGTCTGTAATTTTCTATTAATTTTTATCTCAAAATCTATGTTTGTTCTTGATTTTTTTTTTCATTTTTATTGCCAGGATTGTACAAAAATTAACTGTTCCCTCAAGGAAAATGTAGCAAAGTTTTATCCCCGCTTTTTTTTTCTAAATTTAATTCTTATTATTGATATTTTCGTATTTTATATTACTTACAGTGTAATATATTTACCAATTCTAAGTTGGTCTACATTTTCAAATTTATTCAATAAATAAACAGAGTTAAAACATATAACAGTTTTATTTATTTTATAGGTAATATTCAATTCTTTGCAACATAACAATTTAAGGTTCAAATTTTTATAATAGTAGTTATAAAAAAAATTAAAATAAAATGCTTATTTGTACACTGAGAGAAATAATCATTTAAATTAGTTGAAGCTCTTACAGTATATGAGACTAGTTGAAAGAAACTTTAAAATTGTTAGAAACGTTCAAATAGTTTTAGAAGAAGCAACTTTTTACGTTTTGATACTATATTTTTACAGTAGTTATACCTTTTTTAAGTTTTTTTCTGTGTAAATTAAGGATGATTCTTATTACATTTAGTAGGAAAATTAAGAAATCTTTTCTAATAAATTAAAGTAAAAATTTCCTACAACTTTGAAACCTTTTCCACTAGTCTCATATGGTGTCAGATTTTTTACTAACTTTAAGCACCTATTTTTGTGAGTGTACCAATCACATCTAATAGAAACTTTTTATCGACATATGGCATAGTTTAAAATTTAAATTAACAAAGCCTGTTAGTTTTTAACAATAATAAAATAAAATGGTTCATGTTGCCGTTTAAAATTTGCACATGGAAAGAAAATAATGTTTCCTATTGTTTTGATAATTTATCTACAGTTTATTGACCATAAATTTCTTTAATGTATTTTAGACTGAATTATATTATCAAAAAGGTATATGAATATACGTATTTTTTGCTAGATAAATTTACAAATAATAATTTCAAGTATACTTTTACAAATTTTTATGAGAGATATTATAAAAGCAAATTGTTTATACTAGCCTTAAATCAAAGTAAAAAATTTTAACTGTGTAGAAATTTTTAAGTTTTCTGGTTTATCATTTAAATAATCACTCTTATATTAATCGTCTTTTAACATGTTTTCATAGCTTGGTAAAGAGAACTGATTCTGTATTAAAGATTTTAATAATCACTGTATTATTTTTTTATAGTATACAGTGGAATACTCATTTTTTATTATTCTGTCTGAAAATTTTCTTAAAAAATTATCTAACTCATTGATGATATGTGGTTAATATATTTCCAACTATTATTACATTTTCGTAATGTACAATGTATTCTTAATACATAAAAATCAAGAACTTTTGAAAATAAATTAGCTTTTTTTTTGGTGAAGAACACACATTCACAAAAATAGCTACTTAAAGATAGTCAAAATTCTGACACTTTATTTAACTAGTAGAAAAGGGTTTTAGAAATGTAAGAATTTTTGCTCAAATGTATTAGAAAAAATTTCTTAACTTTTCTACTAAATGTAATGAGAATCATCCTTATTTTACACAGAAAAAACTTAAAAATGGTATAATTTCTATAGTATAATAGTATCAAAAACGTAAGAAACCGCTTCTTCTAAAACTATTTGAACATTTCCAACAATTTTAAGGTTTTTTCAACTGGTTTCATATACTGCAAAACTTCTACTAATTTTAAGCGATTATTTTTATGAGTGCAACAATATTTTATATCAAATGATTTAGTTCTATTAGTTATTGTTACACACATGACTATAAGTTGTAAATTTATGTTATTTGACATTTAAAAAAGTGAAATTTAAATGTATGCCAAAAATATTAATTTAGTTTTAAACAATTGAAAAGCTAGTTTAGCTGTCTAATATTTAGATTCTAAATTATAAAATTTATTAAATATATAGGTGATAAAGCTGCTTACTAAAAAGTAAACATTAAAGCAAACTGGTTTTAGCATATTACACAATTAAAAACTTTTATTTCTTCCTGTAAACCATATTTTCCACAATAAAATCTACTCATTAAATTTAAAATGAATTTTTAGCCACATGAAATAAAATATGTAAGTTTACATTAAAAACAAAAAAACAAAAACGTAAAAAAATTATAAATAAAATACCATCAGTAGATCCGCGTAAAGGAGATGATTCAATAATATCATAAATACAATATTTTTCAAAATATCTTTATTCTAGAATAAGATATGAAGTAAAATATGAAAAAATTCCTAATTACTGCGCCACACTGTGGCGGAAAAAATAATGATCTGCCTGTACATTACGCGTAATTAATAGAAATTAAACCTAATAAATTGAAGAATTTTGACTGTGTAATTTGACTTAAAACACGTAAAAACATTGAAAAAACATGTTTTCAAAATTTGGTTTCAAAATTTAAGTTGGAATGAAAAATGTTATTGAAACTTTTTAAAGGGCTTTTCATAACACACAATTTTTGTAAAGATTATTTCTTGAATTTAATGTTAAACTCTGCGATATAATGATTTATATCTTTTGCTACTGTTAGGTTTACAGGTCAATAACTCTCGAACCAATAGCTTATTGATGCTAATATTTGAGTATTAGTCTATATTGATGCTTTCAAAATATGCAACCCATTTTAAAATTTTAGATTCAAGTATCGTAACGTTTACTTATCAGCCCACTTATTTTCTAAATTTTTAATAAACTAAAGTTTAAAAAATATAATAATCAAAAAAAGTCAAATTTTAACTGAAAAAATTTTTTTAGTAAGAGAAAAAAATAAATATTTTCTTTTTAGCAAAGGTTTAGCTTTTTTTAATTCGAAATTCAATGATAAA